>JADWQK010001592.1:0-307500 GCA_017933935.1 Sesamia nonagrioides
ATATGAAATTGGTGTTTTGTATGGGAGGAATAAAAGTCGTTTATTTTTTTAATATGATATACTTATTTAATCAAAGTGTGATCCATTGCTATCTATGCATTTCTGCCGTCTCATAGGTTGTTCGTTTATGCCTTTTCTGACACAAATGCCTTTCTGCCGGTTTTCGAGACACAAATTTGTGAGTAAATAGTTGTGAATTTGGAATTCTAAACCAAAGAGGAGATATTTGAGATGAAAGTAGCCAGTACGACAAAACGCCAATTTCATTTGTAAGGACCTAATATAAACAATTACATATTTTGTACAGCTGGAACGATTTGAATGAACATTGGTATAGGGTTACTTTAAGCACATGGGCTTTGTAAGCTTTTTCATACACAATTGGTGCCGTGGCTGAGCTGAGCTGCGTGTCGCTGATTCGATTCCCGCACGGAATAAATATGACAAGTAGTTCTTTCGGGTCTGGCTGTTTGTCTATGTGACTTTAAATTATTGTAAACGCACCCACAATACAGGATTATTTAGAAGACAAAAAAGCTTGGGACTGAGCTGCTCGCTCTGTTAAGCGTTGGTATTAAGCAATATGCGCAATTATAAGGTAAATTATTGTAAACATTTTCATTTTTAATGTCTGGACTTGAAAGAAGACGATGATCCCTGAGTTTGTTTCGGCTATTTCTTCTCAGAGGTAGTCAGCTAGGAAATGCCAGCTTCAACTAATTTAAAAAAAAAAAAAAAACATGACGTGTAAAAGTGATCAGTGATCCTACTTGCTTAATAAACGATTTCATTTCATTTCAGGATGAATTCCTAGTGTGACGCAACGTTTTTTTTTTAAACTGAATTATACTGAACTGACTATTAAATGAACCTCTTAATATGGTCCTGCAGCAGGGTTATTGCGTAACATAGTGTCAGTAGAAATAGGTTTCATTTTGACAGTTCAACAACATTCATTGCGTTATTTACGTTGTTGAGCAGTCACTTTTGCCGAACATATGGAGCAATGATTTAGCAATTGGCTTCAGAACGATTTCAATTGATAGTAATAGAGTGTTACGCAGTTAGGATGCTGCACTTAAAAGGGTTAGCTTGAAAATTAACGTTCGCGCCACATTTTGAGGCTTGTGTTCGTCAACGATAAATCCAGTGGTTAAATGTTTAATCAAAATTTCCCTTAAACCGACTGTTTAAATACCTAACCGGCGTGGTAGTTTGAATGTTGACGAACCTTGCGCAAACCTGAAAACTGCTTTGAGTATTTTGAACGTATTCTTATCCGAATCAGTTAATTCCTTGTTATTTAATCTTGCGGGAGGCCAACGTCCAGCAGTGGACGTCTTTTGTCTGAAATGATGATGATGAGTTAATTTTAATAAGGATTTATTATTGATTAATTACCAGTAACAAAATAATTCTTCCAGTTCGTTAGTCTTATAAGCTTGTAAATTTTCACCTAATTTTATGGTCTTACCCTCTACTTAAACAAATGGAAACCTTCAACTTTCAATGGAAATTCATTTTCAATTAGCAGTATTTAAAACCGACTAATGCCGAAAGGTCTGCTACTAATTTAAAAGCTTTTAATACCAGCTATGTTATTATCAAAATTTGTTATATAGTCCTCTAACCTTGTCTGGGTCTATTTATTAGCATTATTTATATAAAGTACCCATCGATCACTTATACACTAGATTCACAATCAGCGTAAAAAAATGGTTGAACTGAACAAACGAGCGCACAACGTAGCACTTGGGCGCTTCTTTCATTTAGTACTTACTTTTTAATTATGACTTTAATGCATGCGTGTAAGGTTGAATTTGGTTTGATGTCAGACTCGTTCGTAAAAAATAATGGCTTTTTGTACTGCTTTGTTATAAGAACTTTATACATTTTAAATTAAAGTACATTTATTTTGACTACTTAAGACTGCCGCTGCTGATTTTGGACAAATTTTATCAAATTTGTGAAGGAAAGTTACGGAAAATAATATAAGGTAATGCTATTTATAATAGACAAGTTCCTACATGTGAATTCATTCTTATCAAATTTTTTTCAAACATCTTGCAGGCAACCTTGAAATGGATAGTGATTGCATGGACGTTAGTACAAAATAGATACACTATAATAGAGAAATATAGCGTTAATTCTGACTTTTTTATAATTGCTCAGCTCCTAAGAATTCTAGGGTGGTGCCAAATAGCTTTCTCAGGGATAGGGTTACCACATGATTTTTTAATCCGATCGGAGATAAGCGCGTTCAAATAAACAGACACTTTGGCTCTATTAAATGAAATACAGAGTGGTGCTGATAATACAACAATAAATAAAAACACGGACAATACTGGTCCATAGGAATAATCCCAAACTATAGAAAAAAGCATCTAAAATAAAAAAAAATTAGACAAACTAAATCGCATAAAATTAGAAACGGAATAGAACACCCTTTGTCTATTGGTTCACTGATCTACGACCGGCGACAACGCGGTTCTGTGTCGACTTGCTTTATGGCGCCAATATTATTAAAGTTTAGTACCGATGTATGCGGCGGTCATTAACCTGTAATCGTACAACGCGCGTAACATGTACATCATGTAGAAAATGTAAAAAATGAAAAATAATTTCCTGTGACTAAACTAATGGATATATTTATATGATGTTTTATGGGTAGACTGAGAATGTGTTTAGGTACACAATGTTTAATTTATTGTCGTATTGTCATTACCATTTTGTATAATATGAAGTAATAAGGCTGAATTTTTCAAGCTATTCCTCATTGCTTTGGATATCTCGGCCATCCACGCCCACTTGAAATATTCACCTATATGAGTAGATGAGGAAATGTAGAAAAGGAAGATGGATTCTGGAAGATATTATGAATAGATACTTAACAAAATCCTTTCTACCAGCTATTTACTACCCGATTTTGGCTCGTTACAATTTTGTCTTAATTAAGAATTTTCCTATACAAATCAATATATATAAATACCTATTACTATGTTACTTCTGAAATAATTATATATTTTTCCATAACTCCTGTGTTCTTAAAAGGATAATGGTAATACCATACTGAGTGATTGCGTTGGGTTCGGAAAAAAAAACAGATAGGTACCTACTGTTATTTCCAATTTCTGCCTCTTTTACCTTATGGTTAATTAGCTCACTTGTTACCCACAAGCAAAACAAGTATGTTACAAATTGGATTTGAAGTGGTTGGCTTCGAAATATACACGTGTGTACCTTACAAAATATGGGACTGTTTTTATTATGAGTAAGGGGAAAAAGCGTAGGAATCGTAGCCGGTGGCGTCCTTCAACTTACCTCCATAACAAGAAGAAATTGTGAGTTTATATATCTGTCTGTGTAAAGTTATGAGTAATTGCGATCCCAATTCAAATGTTTCATTTCATTAAAAAAAAAGGACTTGAACATGTTTTTCTTTTAACTCGTCAAAGAGAAGCGAAGAGTAACCAGCCTGTGTTCTATAGGGTGCATTTTGGAGAGTGTGCGAGGGAATTGCATGATTTTAATTCCCCCATCTCCGTTCCATCATCGGACGGCCTGTTGTATGGCGGGTTTCCACCCTTACTTTGTTGACACCACAAGGATCCGAACGAAGCTTGTCGCCTCGTTTTTTATACCGCGTAAATCGAGGCACTGGAACAATTTGCCAGCGGCGGTGTTTCCATCGGATTACAATTCAAGTGTCTTCAAGGTTAGAGTGAATAGGCTCTTGATAAACTAGCGCGCTTTACCTTTAACGATTGCATCACTGCTTACCATCGGGCGGTATTGCGGTCAAGTAGGTACTAGTTTAAAATTTATTAAAAAAAAAATTAGGCGCGGCGCTCATTATCGGCATCAGCAAGGAGAAGGATCCTTTGGCATCCCTACATGTAAGCACGCACTGTCGGACACTATGCCTTGGCTTACTGCAACGACCTTAGGGATGACGAGACGTTGGTAAGCATTCCGAGCTAGCCCTGACGCGGCGCGCGGGCGACAGCGTACCAAAGGATCCCAAAGTAACTCAAACTCATTTATTGGGAAAATGGGTAATTCAGATAATTAACATTGATACATAAATAGTTTGGCATCTCCATAATCTGTATGGAAATATGTGATGTGTATGAGTTAATAGCGTGACTTAAAATATTACATGACTTTGCCGAGACTAGTTTCAGTATTATTGTGGATATCATACCACAGCATCCTCAAAGCTCCGATGTAGTAGCCTCAAGCATACCAAAACAGTGTTTTTGTTACTACGATCATATATCATGGAAAGTTCTACTTTATTGCGATGAAGTTAATGTATAATGCTTTTTTCAAAACACTTGCTCATAAAGTGGCTCTATGGTCACCGCAATTAGGCACACAATGACCCATAATCAAACAGTGACAAAAAAAAAAAACTGTAACACATTAGTGAGTTATAGATTATAGAAAATCACTAGTGATTTTTTTTTTGGTTTCATTCTTTCCGTTCATTTGAACGGAAAAGGCAAAGACATACTACGCCATACAGCCTAGTCTTCAGTATGTTTTTTCTTGAGTTTTATATCCTAACTTTTTTTTTTAATAATTATAAACTAGTGCTTGACTGCAATCCTAAACTTATCCTAATTTATCCTAACTTATACTAGCTTAACTTAAACTAAACTATCTCCTTTCGTTTCCCGCGTGAGGCCGAGAAGGAGGAAGTTTGGGTAAGTTCATGATGTGGCCACTATGCTACAATATTTCACTGTTCTTTATAAATTATTCACTGAATGCACTTTTTACTACATAAATCATGCGCTTTTATTTAGTAAACAACACTATAAATAATTTTAAAAGTCCAATGAAAAATGAGCGTGACACTCATCTTGACATTCCCGTCAAAAGTCCGGCCATAGACTAAAGTAATGAGGTTTTTTTAATGTCACGCTCATATTTCATTGGACTTTTAAAAGTATTTATAGTGTTGTTTACTAAATAAAAGCGCGTGATTTATGTAGTAAAAAGTGCATTCAGTGAATAATTCATAAAGAACAGTGAAATATTGTAGCGTAGTGGCCACATCATGTCTTTACGCTAAACCACTCCTAATCGGCCACACGCGGGAAACGAAAGGAGTTAGATTAGTTAGGATAAGTTTAGGATAAGCTAGGATAAGTTAGGATTAATTAGGTTAAGTTAGGATAGAAGTTTACCCAAGAAAATATTTACTGAAGACTAGGCTGTATGGCGTACTATGTCTTTGCCTTTTCCGTTCAGAAGAACGGAAAGAATTGAACAGAAAAAAAAATAAAGTCTATGGCCGAGAGTTTTGTTTTGGCTCTTTGGCGGGAATGTCAAGATGAGTGTCACGCTCATTTTTCATTGGACTTTTAAAATTATTTATAGTGTCGTTTACTAAATAAAAATGCGTGATTTATGTAGTAAAAAGTGCATTCAGTGAATAATTCAAAAAGAACAGTGAAATATTGTAGCACAGTGGCCTCATCATGTCTTTACGCTAAACCGCTCCTTATCGTCCAAACGCGTAAAACGAAAGGAGTTAGTTTAGGTTAAGTTATGCTAGGATAAGTTAGGATAAATTAGGATAAGTTAGGATAGATATTTAATGAAGAAAAAATTACTGAAGACTTGGCTGTATGGCGTACTATGCCTTTGCCTTTTCCATTCGCCCGAACGGAAAGAAATGAACCAAAAAAAAAAAGTCTATGGCCGGAGGTTTTGGCGGGAATGTCAAGATGAGTGTCACGCTCATTTTTCATTGGACTTTTAAAATTATTTATAGTGTCGTTTACTAAATAAAAACGCGTGATTTGTGTAGTAAAAAGTGCATTCAGTGAATAATTCAAAAAGAACAGTGAAATATTGTAGCATAGTGGCCTCATCATGTCTTTACGCTAAACCGCTCCTTATCGTCCAAACGCGTAAAACGAAAGGAGTTAGTTTAGGTTAAGTTATGTTAGGATAAGTTAGGATAAATTAGGATAAGTTAGGATAAGTTAGGATAGTTATTTAATGAAAAAAAAAATTACTGAAGACTTGGCTGTATGGCGTACTATGCCTTTGCCTTTTCCATTCGCCCGAACGGAAAGAAACGAACCAAAAAAAAAAGTCTATGGCCGATTACAATGCGCGCGCATAGGCAAACTGAATATTTTTCTCGCCATAGTGAAACATTTTTCACAACTCGATTGCTATCTTGAAATTAATATTACACTTATTTACTAATTAAAATGTCTACAAGTACTAGTTGCGGAGAAAATGATTTATGTTGTACACCGCCCAATATAAGATGTGAAGCCCTTAACGTTATGCAAAGTTTACTACCTGAAAACTACAAGGAAAAATGAGTTTTTATTGTTATTTTATTTACAAGTATGTTGAAGAGCGTCGTATGATACACGTGTGTATTGATGATTACCGTCCTCGGTTCTCTTAAGACCCTCGCCTACGGCTCGGATCTTAATAGTGCTTCGGAGGTAATCACCAATGTTACACACCAAGTACCTAGTACCATAATGTACTATTATCACCTAAATTCCTCAGCCATACCAATGCCGATATTGGACGCCTGGCCTACGGGAATCACAGCGAAATGACAAAATGTATAGTGGATCAGACAGGAATTAAAAACATAATAACAACCTCCATATAGTTGGATCCAATCGGAATAAATCGAAATAGCGATGGTTTAGAAGACGAAGAAAGTGACTCTGATAAGTACTGTTTTGTTTCGTAATACTTAATTGTGAGTATTCAAGAAACTCGTAAAAGCAGTTTGCGATCAGGAAATAAATGTAGCAATAATATTCGCATTTTGCCACTATGAAGGCCAAACGTCATGAGTACGTATCTTACTTTGATTTATAGGGTAATAAGGATCCTTGAATTCCTCATAATAAGAAAGTTTTTGTGGTAGAAAAAGCAACTACATCTGGACGATATCTAAAGGAAAACGAAAGAAGAATGTAATAAAGTAAAAATGATGGAAACAGTATATAATAAATACATGTCAGTACAAAAGAATTATGAATGAGCTTCTATAAATTTGATAAACAACGATATTCTATAAATTTGACGAAACTCAATTTAGTCTTTGTTTTTCTTAATAACAATAAAACTTTATGGACGCGTACCGTAGTTCCTGGAAGAATTTGTATCTGCCTTTGCTCGCAGTGGGACAGAAAACGCTTCCAGAAAACGATTAAAATAACTCAAATTTAGTTATTTTTCTGCCAACATTCCGAATTCTTCGTGGATAAATAGTTTTTGCCGGTGGAAGGCCAATAACATTGGCTGCCAGTAGAAGTTACCACCCACCAGACAAAGACTTGCCGCCAAGCGATTCGTCGTGTTCCGGCATGATGTCTGGTGAAGCCGTACGGAGGACGCGTCTGAACAGTTGTGTTGCGATGTGTGGTCTTGGAGGGTCTCCAGATCAATCTCTCTCTGGCGTGGCCTCGTTAGTCTGGTTGTTGGGTTTAACATTACATCACCTCGCTCAACTGCCGTCTTCCTTCCTATTCACTCAGTTTATTTGAGTGAATAGGCTCTTAATAAGCTAGCGTGATTTACCAAGAACGATTGCATCACTGCCTACCATCAAACGGGATTGCGGTGAAGCACCAGATTGTAATTATAAAAGAAAAAAAAAAAAAATGTGGAAGTAAATAACATTTTTGTCACTCGAGACGTAGAACACAAAATCCATAATCATTAGATGCTCAATAATGAATAATTTCTCAACTTTCCTACTAGGTCAAACGAAAATGTCATATTTAATGATATGTAAATTGATCAGACTACTAATTACCTACAGTATAAAGGTGATTTCATGCGGTATTAAATCGTTCTAATTAAATATTAGTGAACATTTTTAAATTACAGTAAATTACAAATTGATCATGCAAATGAATCTGTCGGAGTTGTAAACTAGTTAATTAAATAGCACAATCTAATCAACCGTACGTAGGTACAGTAACAAAATTGATGAAAAACTAATTAATACCGACATAATATAGATTTTGTATATATGTAGTGTATATTAGAGCTTATTATTTAATGTAAATAAGTAATTAGTGTCAATTAATTTTATAGAGAACTAGCGGCCGCCAGCGACTTCGTTCGCGTGGAGTTAGTTATGCTCGGCTTCTATTGGTTGCAGCGTGATGTTATACAATATGTAAAGAAAACCCTGTCCGACCCATAAGGATAATAGAGGTTAGGTAAACACTTGGCCAAATATAATATAAAATTTTACATAATCATCATAGTAACAGTAATAATGAATTTTGAAATAATCTTTTTTTCCCGGGAATTATTTCCAATTTCCCCGAAATTTGGTAATTTTTAAAAAACTGACAACACCATTTGTGACGGAGCGAATAGCGATGCGACCACGTGCCGCATGCCCCGCCCCCCTTCACCCGCGCATGTATGCCTATCGGGTTGCCTACCGCACATGCATTAAGTTACCTCGCTTTTTTGAAATAATATTTTTTTTGGGGATTTTTTTTTTAAGTTTAGTACGGCTTTGTAGGCATTATTAGAATCAGTTAACGATACCTAACAATACCTTCACGGATCGGACAAGGTTTTCTTTACATATTGTATAGCGTAAAGCCTTCCTGGATTAATGGGCTATCCAACGCAAAAAGAATTTTTCAAATCGGACCAGTAGTTCCCGAGATTAGCGCGAATAGACAAACAAATATACAAACAAACTCTTCAGCTTTATATGTTAGTATAGAAGTATAGATATAAAGCTGAAAAGTTTGTTTGTTTGTTTGAACAAGCTCTCGGGAACTATTGGTCCGATTTGAAAAATTCTTTTTGCGTCGGATAGCCGCTTAATCCAGGAAGCCTTTCTGAATTAATGGGCTATACAACGCAAAAATAATTTTTCAAATCGTACCTGAGGTTACTGAGATTAGCGCGTTCAAACATACAAACAAACAAACTCTTCACCTTTATATTTTAGTATACTATAATCGCCAACCCGCATTGAGCAAGCGTGGTGATTACGCTCAATCCTTCTCTGTATGAGAGGAGACCTGTGCCCAGCAGTGGGACGATAAAAGGTTGATGATGATGATGATGATAGATAAGTATAGATTAGAATTTCAACAGCTTTAATTCGCACGAGGAATCTGCATTACTCTGTGAAAGGAAGTCACACTCACAAGTCGTCTTGGAATAAATTAACCCTTGTCTCTAGCAACCATTAAAACGACATTTGTATCACTCGCTGGCAGGAAACTACCAATCTGTCTCAGTCAGTGCCAATTGGTGCAAACACCATTTTGGTCACGATCAAATCTGCCCTGTAGACAAACACCATTTTGCTGACTAGTTTTTCAGTTTCATTAGAACAAAGGTGGCTTTCTTCAGTAAAAGAGATTTGTTTATAACCACGAAATTAGGTTCATAAACTCTGCGAGAAAAACAAGGTTGTCATTTGTAATTTAGGCAGTTATTGGAAATGGTTTTATTTGATAAAGTTCGAGAGGCTCCGGAATGGTTTAGCCAGGTATTTTTGTTATGATTATTACTTTACGGCTTCTCCAAAAGTCGTTTTTTGTACATTACATTATAATATTGCTGTGGATTATCTTGCTAGAATTGGCGACTTAGTTGTCGTAATCAACAAAGAGCGCTAACAGTAACATTCCTAAAGCACACGGTTGGCATCATGCCAAGCTAGTTATTCTGCAATCACTGTGATTGTATTATGATGTTATTAACAATTGAATTACTATATTCCTATTACCTCTAATGCTAGGGAACCCCCTAAAAGCATCTAAAGTGACCTTATTGGTGAAGTTTTTTGTTCACATATACCCACGTACTGTGCGTGTATCTTCTTCAGCCTGTAGATGATGACCCCCCACTGCTGGACAAAGGCCTCCCCCAAGGCTTTCCACGCCAACCGGTGTTGTGCTGACCGCATCCTTCGGCTCCCCGCGACCTTCACCAGATCATCGGTTCACCTTGTTGGGGGCCTCCCTACGCTGCGTCTTCCAGTACGTGGCCGCCACTCCAGAACCTTACTGCCCCATCGGCCATCGGTTCTACGAGCAATGTGCCCTGCCCACTGCCACTTAAGTTTAGCGACTCGCGGAGCTATGTCGGTGACTTTGGTTCTTCTGCGGATCTCTCCATTTCTGATTCGATCACGCAGAGAAACTTCGAGCATAGCTCTTTCCATTGCCCTTTGTGTGACTCTGAGCCTTCGTATGAGGCCCATTGTGAGCGACCACGTTTCAGTTCCGTAAGTGGCATACTGGCAACACACACTGGTCAAAGACTGTGCGTGTATGACTAACCATAAACGACGCAAAAGAAGTATGTAAGGTTTGTAGCAAGTTGCGTTCTTAGATGCTATCTAACCATATGGGAAGAAGGTGTAAATTCATTGGAGAAAAATTATAAAACAAAACAAAATTCTAAACCACAAAATTATTTTGTTTTCCGTAGCTGTAGTAGTAGCTACACGCGTAGCGCAAGCTACATAGTAGATCGTTTAGTTTAGAATTTATTGCAGAAACTGAGAGAATAAATTCTAATGCACTAAAAACTTTTAACGGCAACACAACTAGGTAGTTTTATGGATTATTTCACGGTTTGTTAAACTTTTTACGTTTCCCGACGGGCACTTAATGCCCACAATGACAGTAAGCGCTGAGAAGTGTTTCAAAGGTCGTGAAATTCATTGCAAGTTTATGAATCAAGTTAGTTATATTAGAAATTATTATTGTAGAAGGTTAAACTTTTGCTTCTACTCGCCGTTAGCGCTAAACTTTAGTTTCCTACCTTTTTATTATACGTTCAACAACCGATTGGGTTCCACTTTTATTATATTATTTGTTCTTTGATCTTTATTAAATTTCTATATTCAAACTTTTCAGGCCTCTTGCATTCCTATCGTTTGATTCCAATAAATGAAACAGTATTCCCCCAGGTTCAAAACATAAATCTGCTTTTGCCCAGCACCAATATACTTCACATTAAGTTTATACTAATTTATGAGAAAATCCATAAAGATTACAAAACATCCATAAAGATAAGATTTTAATAAGTTTAAGCTAAAGGCTGAGCTAATGGAATGGCTACTTCGGCGAGACGATGCACAAACAGAGCCATTACTGAAATACATTGCCTAACACATACAGCTTCAGTTTGCTGTTGCTTTACATCTAAAGCACCTCACATTCACAAACTCAACATACTTAAATACATCACATGCTAATATATCATAATAAATTGTAATTTTTAACTTTTCCTCCCCCTCTTTTCCTATTGTATTTATATTGTAAACTTAAATATGGATGTTAATACGAGCAATAAGTGGCGCAGTCCGCAGCTATATAGTTACTATTGTAAATAGCCTTCTTGCTGAACACTGTCTCTTTAAGGTACAGGTTTTCCTAGTTTAAGAGGCAGGGCTCACAATATCTGTATACCTACAGATATCTGTATTATTTATTAGCATTTAGTTAATCTATGTATACTAATGAATGTGTCGTTATGTCAATAATTATTGTTATTATTATTCTGCATTCGACTATTATCGCCTATTTACGATCTCTGGCTGAATTCATAACTATGTTTTCATAGATTGAAATACCGAGAACTTTGTATCATTATCCGCCCGGTACATTAATCTACTGCTTTGTATACTTCCATAATAATACATCCATATCCTCATCCTTCTCTTAAAACTTTATGAAAATCCTCACAAACACTAGTAAACCACGACGATATTTTAATTTGTGTAAACTAGTTTTTGGGCTATCTAGAGCGTCATATTTAGAGTGACCAGCGATCAATAGATCAATGCAATTAAATACCATATGCCGCCCGCTGTCAGCGAATCGCCCGCGACACAATTTGTTCGTGTCATAAAGCTTACTGACCCAAGAGGTGCTACCTACATCATAATAATAGATTGCCTATAATTTCCTCATTTTAGCATTGGCGTAATTCGGTAGAATATTGCAAATAATGCCTTGTCAGGTAACTTTATCACGTATTATGATGATTAAGCGCTGTTTTCAGTTACCCAGCTTGGTTTTGGTTTAATGATTATTAATAATCAGTCGTCCCCTTAGATTCATTTTCATATATGAATATCTGAGCAAGGGAAATGTGGGTAAATAGAGGACAGTCAAATGTACTAGAATAGTATGTAGGTATGCAGGTACCTGGGATGATATTTGGCTCCAGTAAGACAATTGGATTACACGATTACCCTTTCTGTTTATATTATGTACATTGTACATAACATAATGAGTATGTAGTTCTGTATACTTAGGCCTACCTTGTTATATGTGGCTAGTTCTTATCTTTGCTCTGTATCTTTCTATTTTGGCGACTCATGCATTTTGTTGCCGCTAATATAACTTTCAATTACTAAACCTTATATGTATGTAACGTTGTACGTATTTGTGGCTACTGACTCGGCTTAGTACTGGAACCTTACAAGTTTTAGTCTATGTGACTTAGTCTAAAACAAAGGAAACGCGGTCGACTCAGACTTTCAAACTACATTAAGTTCATTCATCAATCTTTCATTCATGTGCACCCGACCTTAACAAAAGGTTTACTTTGTTGATTAATGGAAATGGAAAAAAAAATGACTGAAATTGAATTAAGGTTCCTGTTAAAAGGGTTGGGATCGGGATATTAAAAAGTTATTTTCGCATTCAAACCGATAATAGTTAAGGGTTAAATGTAAAGTTCTTAGTGTTGTTGGAAAAGTATAAGTGGGCTTTGTTAAAATTTTTCAATGTAAGGCTATACCGCAATTTCGCACGGTGGCAAGTTTCCTTAAAACTTGACATCCTTCGTTATATGTAAGAACACATAATCGCACTGTTTCTTACCATGAGGGTGGGCCCGAGGCCGACACTACAGACCAGCGCCTGCTACGACACTTATATACTCCTTATGCCTCGTTTTAGTTCACACATCTGTGTGAATTCCATGGGTTTTCATTGAATTCACACAGATGTGAGACTCGATCATACACATCGAACTCGTTTGGCGCTCTCATTGGTTCAGAGTTCGTACAACTTTGCATCGGGCCAGTCGATGAGTCAAACGCGGTCGATATCGATGATCGAGTCTTCGTAATGAAAACTCATGGTAGCCACACTGGTCATACTCACACAAAAGTATCAAGTACTACGTACCTGTCGAAAATCACTAATAAAGTCACTATGTGCCCTCTTAACGTGACCTCACACGACGTTACCACTCACATCTATCTTGTAATTACTTTTTGTTTGTGGGCTTTCATTGAACCTCTCAACATGACCAAACCATCCAAGCATATTCTTTTCATTCTTTGTCAATGCCTTTTGACGTCTTTCTTCAGCCATCATTCATAGTCATATCATACATTCTTCGCAAGTTACGCATTTCTATATTCGCATTTTGCTATATATACTACTAAATATTTCCTGCGATGTATTACAGTTTTTTTTTTATTTAAATTGTTACTTAGTCAATAAAGGCGAATCAATTTCAAAAATTCGTCTCCTCTCTCTCCTTATTACCTACTTATAATTTCAATCACAATAATGTAGTTATCTACAGTACGACCACGATACACTCCAAACCACAAAACAAAAGATAAAGAAAACACGGAAGCATGACCTTTGGCAATGTCGAACACGTTAAATAGACGTGCCCGCCTGCCAGCGGAGTCGTCATTTTAGCAATCAGTTTAGCGCCGCGAACGATTACATTAAGAGTGGACTGTAGTGCCGAGGAATTGGGAAAATTGGTATTTGAAGAAACTATTGCCGTCGCGCCGCTTCTAACCTCTTCCCGTAAAGTCCGAAAGGGACAGTTGCAGCTCAAGCTGATTTTACCTACAAAAAAGTTGACCATAAGATGTTTCGTATTATGCTGTTTTCTTTTTCAAAACACGACTGATCTCAATAATTTTTATATCGAAATTTAGAGGAAAAATATACCTATGCTTCTATCATTTTCTTTCTTTGTCGAAAACTTAACACATTTGGATAATAGTCGTCTGAACATCGTGATAAAATATGGTTATTTTTTTGGATTTTGAAATATCATATTTCTTTTATTAATTAAGGTTTCGAAAACATCAAATTATAGAGGCACGTATAATCAAGGGGTAAAATTGTAGAAAAAAGAATAATTGCTCTAAAAGCATTATCCAGGAAGAAAACAGCGGAATACGTTTGTATAGAGAAAACGTCACTAGAGTCGCCTCTTAATAATTTTAACTGATTAATGTTATCTGATTAAATACGAAATCTAGAAATAACATTTATCGATGTAACTAATTAGTCACTCCGGAAATGTCTAAGTAAATAATGTTTCCATTCGATAATGAAGATGTAAATTGTTAGCAGTCATTAAAATTTTGTAACTGATGACAGATTTTATAGTTCTCTATAAATTGGGACGTGTCGGTATAGACCGAGAGCGAAGTTAATGTCTTATAAAAATAGAAATTTGTAAATGGTTACTTATCCAATGATATATTATATTTGAAACAAACAACGCTCAACCGCCACGGTTGACTTCGTAAGCGTAACAAAACTAATTATTATATCCCTTTTATCATCAATATTACTAAACGCACCAAAATCTTAACGAAACAAATTACTTTGTAAAGTGATCTTGGCAGCTACGCAATATTGGGTTAGTAGCAGGGGTCCGCAATGTAATTCAATGAAGCAAACAGTAGCTGCGGGGGCTGTGTGGCTATACACACAGGCCGAACCCAAGTCATTGATATCTCGTGCTAAAGTGTCCGCATGATTGATCGACTTCTCGGCTTTCCTTTCAAGCTTACATTGCTATTTCATCCCTTATTTAGCTTTCAAGTGATTTGTACATTATTTTCTTTGAACCATGTTTTATAGCAAATAAATAAAAAAATAACATAAATATGATGATGTTATTTCGCAGGGTTTTATGTCAGCTTTCGTGATTGACATTCATTGAGCTGCGAGGCAGCACAGGACAGCTCGTTCTATTTCAAATGTCATCGTCAATTCTTGTCCCGCACAATAAAATTAAGTGTGCGCCTTCATATCCATCTCAATTTTACGATTGTTCTATCTTCTATGAGCGAATATATTATGTATGTCGTGTATATATGTATATATATATATATATATATATATACTATATATATATATATATATATATATATTTGACAAATCACACAGATTGAGTTAGCCCCAAAGTAAGTTCGAGACTTGTGTTATGGGATACTAACTCAACGATACTATATTTATAATACATACATATATAGATAAACATCCAAGACCCAGGACAATCAGGAAAAGTTCGTTTTCCATCATGACCTGGCCATGGATCGAACCCGGGGCCTCCACGTCGCAGGCAGGCGTGTTGACCGCTGCGCCACGGAGGACGTCTTCTTTCATATATTTTACTATAGTTTCTTCTGCCCGAGGGTGTATTTCCTGTGGATTGTTTGACCTGAATAGAGTATTAAGTTTCGGTAATGTAATGCTGAAAGTGCATAGTTGGCGTTAGTTAAATTAAATTGGCCATCAAAATTAGTAGGAACCTAGACTTGAGTACACGTGCCCGCTCGTGTGTGTGTTGCAAGTTGGCGCGTCTTGTAAAGTGGATAATTGCACAACTTGTGAACTTTCCGAGAGACTTGTGCACCTAGCGAATTCTCCTATATCTGTTTAGAGATGGATAAAACTGTGTTCTAAGAAACGTGAACAAGGCTTAAACATGACTAGATAAATAAATCACCAGTGCTTCGTTTGCAGTACCTAGTAATGAAATTAGAAAGTCCTTTTTATTAAATTACATCAAAATAGTGTAAAATTAAATAACCTATTGAGAGTCCGCGAACATGATGGGTAACTATTATGTTAACATAATTGATTTTCAATATTTATACTTTCTGTGGCTACAATACGCGCTGGTCGCGCTAATACATCATAGAAAAAAAAGAAAAAGTATATATTGTGACGCGTATAGTAAGAACATAAAACTAAACTAAACTTAGTAAAATTTACAAACCATATTTTAATTTTCTATGCACCACATCCATGGAGTAAGTTAGGTAATTTAATTGGACCCTGTTTACGATTCTGACACCTGATATACACTTTGCCCCGTCCAACGGTTGGTACGATAAGTCGTGTAGGTAGTGTTTTTAGAGTGGCTAGAATTATTTACGATGTTATCTGTATCTGTAGACCAGAAACAATCTACTATCGACACACATGCTTCATGTTAGTAACAGGCTGTTCGCCTTGAACCTTTCCAAGGATTGATGTTGTCCTCATTACTAAACAACCTTGGCAGTATAAAAAACAGGGATGCCTCCCTTTTTAGGTCTGTTTTAAATTGGAATGATACGTACTTCAGATTTTATGGTAAGTCTATATAATATGTAAAGAAAATCCCGTATGATCCGTGAAGGTATTGTTAGGTATCGATAATTGATTCTACTAATGCCTACAAAGCCGGGCTAAACTTAAAAAAACAAAAATATTATATAAAAAGAGGTAACTTAATACATGTGCGGTTGGCAATCCATGCGCGGGCGACGGGGGGCAGGGCACGCGGCACGTGATCGCATCACTCATAATAATACTGACAAAATGGTGTTGACACTTTTTTTAAAAAATACCAAAGGAAGGGGAAGTTGGAATTAATTCGCAGGAAAAAAGATAATTTCAAAATTCATTAGTATTGTTACTATGATGATTATGTAAAAATTTCATAATTTATTTGGTCATGTGTTTACCTAACCTTTATTATCCTTATGGGTCGGACACGGCTTTCTTTACATATTGTATATATTATATCAATACCTACCTGAACTTGAAGAGTTTGACAAAATCTTACTACTTGTTACAATATGCTGAAACATTTTTTGTGTGTGGAATGTGGCACTTCAGGCAGTCTTCAAATGAAGAGAAGCCAATTTTGTGAGATTCAATATCGCCCAAACTGAAGCGTGCCTGGTCACCGCCAAAAGGGGATTTTCCACATTGGCTTTCCACAATGTATCTTTGGAGTACCCCGATCACCTTCAGCTCCTGGGCGTTGAAACTTCCTCAAACCTAAACTTGGGGCTTTTAATTGAGTTCAAAGCCAATATGGCTACTAGGAAATGTTTGTGCAAAGGTCCAGTGCTAGCTTCAGGTGGTGTCAACCTCTTATGTTATACAAAACACAGATTCAATCGTCTGTAGACTATTGCAGTTACTATGATGCAAAAGCCATATAGCAGTTTTGGACTCAGTGGAAAAGCGCGTGAAGAGGCTAATTAGTGATCCAGGTTTGAGCAAGTTCAAACTATAAAGCCTGGAACAGTAGGGTAGCCAGCTTTTCGGTATTCTATAAGAAGATTTTGGAGAATGTGCGTGGATTCCCACGCGGAATTAAGTCAAGTAATTCTACTTGGCTTAATTCCGCTACCGCTGTTCCATTATTGGACAACCCGTCTTACAGCGAGTACCCACGAGTTGTTGATACTACTACGATCCACACGAAGCGTTTTGCCTTGGCGTTTATACTCCTACTTACATTGAAGGGCTGGAAAAAATTGGCTGCAGCGGTCTTTCCGTCTGATTATAATTTACTAGTAAATGTCATCAAGGCTTTATTGAATGGGTTCATAATATACTCGTGCGCTTTATCACCAACGATTGTGTCACTACTCAACCATCAAGGCGGGATCGCAATCAAGTATTAAATACTTTTATAAAAATCATGTATATGCAATTCACACGAGGTAAAAGTGAAATCTTAAAAAAAAACGAACTAATAAGTCACACTGTACGTATGTATATTGTTCCTATCTCATTTTCTCTCACCTTAAATTTCTTATGAAGGTCTTCTCTTTCTACTGTCGCTTTTTCGTTTCATCGATTTATAAATAACAACGATTCTAGAAGTTTTCACTATAATCTATACTAATATATAAAGCTGAAGAGTTTGTTTGTATGTTTGTTTGTTTGAACGCGCTAATCTCAGGAACTACTGGTCCGATTTGAAAAATTCTCTTTGCATTGGATAGCCCATTAATCCAGGAAAGCTTTAGGCTATATAACATCACGCTGCGACTACTAGCAACTAACTCCTAGCATAACTAACTCCACGCGAACGAAGTCACTGGTGGCCGCTAGTAAATAATAAAAGTGAATAAGAACCCTAGAAATCGACTGTTTCAGTAACTATGTAATTAGAAGATTATTCACAGTCAAAATTGTACTTTAACCCATCGACAATCAGATTAGATTACTTAAAACATGTAACAAAATTATGTAGGTACCTACCTATATAAGCTGAATTCAGACGATTTACTTCATTGACGGTCATTTTTATCTTTCACTAGCTGTGAACCGCTGTTTGACCCGCGTAGGTTTCTTTGTATATGCTCCGTTCCTATTGGTCGCAGCTCATGTCATAAAGCCTAAAGCCTTCTTGGATTAATGGGCTATCCAACGCAAAAATATTTTTTCAAATCGGACCAGCAGTTCCTGAGATTAGAGCATTCAAACAAACAAACAAACTCTTCAGCTTTGTATATTAAAAGTATAGATTACATCTTTCACACGAAGTAAAACATTTGAGCACAATATGAACTAAAAGGGGACGTTCTAATATATGAAATTGAATCTATCCAACGAATTTGGGTTACGATTACGGTACCCCATCTTTCACTCACTTACGATTGAAAAATGAAACGAAAGGAGCAAATGAACGTTAATTCCTATAATCATAATTCTGCCGGTGTCGTGTGAACGTGAAATGAAACAAAAATGAACTTACTCGAGTGTAACGTCTGATATATCGAAAATCATTTTTCTAAAAGGGATGGTTCGATTTTTGCTGTTTTAGCTTCATTTCTTATAGAATACATTTTGTGCAAGCTTTAAGTTATATCAACTCATATCAGGACCGTTTCCGGGACGCGGATCGACCGTGCTCCATCAAGGACTTAAATATCGGTGTACATTTTATATGAACTCATCAAACTCAAAGTCTAAGTTACATTTGATGAAGGTGTAAAATAGATATTGTAAATAACATGGAGAGATCTACGTTTTGCTGTTAACGTCCTACAAATATCAAATAAGTAGGCATACGTTACAATTAAGAATAAGTATTAGAATTTTGATTAGTTTTATCAAACTAAAATTTTATGAAGTGTCCGAGCCGGTGACGTAGCTTCAATATCTGTCCGGTGTTCGCCACAACACAACCTTGATACCTTTCGATAGACTTTTGCTGTGCCCGGATGCGGTAGATGTGTATAGTGTAAAAACTCACTTTGAGCACGTTAGTATATTCCCGCCAGAAAATTCAATGGCCGTACATGACGGGGAACCTGATATTCCCCGGCACTTTTGTGTACCTAAAACTTCAATGAAATGTATGATTACTGGGTTGTTTGCAAAACCACTGATTGAGCTACTAACAATGTAGGTTCGATAATTGCGTAGTGGCCCAGTTGTACAACATTGCCCACGGCGTTCATTTATTATTTTGTAATTATTATTCTGTTATGCAAAACAACTATCTAGATCCATAACGCACAATAAATGTATAGTTACGCGAGATAGCCATCATAAAATTTAATTCGGCAGTTTAATTACCCGGCAAAATTATTACGAATTGTACCTACAGCGATTTTGCAAATAGGGTTATTAAAATATTAGTTAACATCTATTGAAAATCATTTCCATACAAACAATATTTTTAACCACTTACGCTCCGCGGTTTCACCCGCAGCTTAAATCCCAATACCTTCGGGACATCCAGATTCTACACAGATGTTCTCAACAAATCAGGAGACTTAGTAAACTTCTGAAGGGAGCTGCGCTGATTGGAATAACCGCCAATGGCCAACTGTGCAGGTGGCCACCACATGAACCACGCGCAAACCATTAGAATAGAAATAAATAAAGAAAAAGCCTGTATTTGCAGTAAACATGACGGCAAAGTTTACAAAAACGCAAAAAATAAGAAACAGTTGACGCATGTTTCCCACATGCGTCAAAACAGCTGTCGCTCAGCATTATGCTGCGACTCTATGCAAAACAGAGCCCAGCGCTGGTTTTCAGACGTCACCGGGTGCAACAAACATTTAAACGTGGCACCGTAACGGTAGTACAGTAAAAATAAAAACGTAATAATAAAAACATATAAAAAGTAAATCTAATTGTAAATGATGAGAGAACAGTTTCAATAAAAACAAACAGGAATATAAAAATAAAAAACAGGTTACTTAAAAAATACGACAATATCATGCTTAAAAATAACATATGTTTCATATAGTGGACCTCTTGATCCAGTTGAAGGACCAAGTGCGGAAACAAAACCCGTAATACACTCGTACAAGATAAAGCCAGCCTCAATCCCATTAAAGTATCCTATTTCCTAATCCAGGTCATGGTCTACCCAATTCGTTCGGCTGTTTTAGCGTGAAAGCGTAAGAAACAAACATACTCAAACTATTCCTCATTAATTATAGGTTATATTAGTTTTGACAGCCTCCGTGGCGTAGCGGTAGCGGACGCGGCCGCTGCGCAAGGTGGCGCGGGTTCGATCCCCGCACAGTGCAAGTATTTGTATGCATGAATATGAATATTTGTACTGGTCTGGTCGTGCCTCGGAAAGCACGTTAAGCCGTTGGTCCCGGTTGCCATACGAACATCTAGTGACAGTCGTTACGGGTTGTTGGGGCCCTCAAAAAGTCCTACAATTGGTCTAACTGCAGTGCTTCGATGTCGCCTTCGGGTTGTGGAGGTCAGACGGCAGTCGCTTCATGGAAAATGTCGAAGTTTAGCCATATCAGCAGTTGGACTGGTAAAGCGAACCCCAGACTCCAAAGCTGAAAAGGCTTCGGATGCGACTGGGATTAACGCTGGGATGATGATGTTCACATAAAACGTGTTTTACTGCACAAAAACATACTAAACAAAATTTAACTAAATATGCTATGATTAGTATTATGATATTATGAGATTGAGGATTCAACATCGTTCTCTGGCCGCTATTTGGAATTTTGACAAAATGGGGGCAACGCGTGTATCCTATGCTTTACGGGGTTTGATCTTATTACACCAGATGTGGATGAGATGTCACCAACTGGAGCAATACTATATTACATACAAAAAGCAAAATATTAATTAAAATAAAGTTTGACACTAGCAAGATAGAAAGAAAGAAAGAGAGAGAGAGAGAGAGAGAGAGAGAGAGAGAGAGAGAGAGAAAGAAGGAAAGGAATATCTTTTATTCCGCACAAACGAAATGAAATGAAATGAAATCGTTTATTAAGCAAGTAGGATCACTGATCACTTTTACACGTCATGTTTATTTTTTTTTAACTAGATAAAGCCGGCATTTCCTGTCTACCTCTGAGAAGAAATAGCCGAAACAATCTCGGGGATTATCGTCTTTTTTCAAGGCCAGATATTAAAAATGAAAATGTTTACAATAATTTACGTTATAATTACGCATATTGCTTAATAACAATAAACAAAATGTACATTTCAAATATATTGTACCATAGAATAATAAAAAAAAATTATATCACTAAAAGTCTCGTACTCGAACATGCAAACTACCGAAATATAAACAAAGTTGATTTGATGTCAAAGCCAGGGTCATAGACAGCATACTACACTACTATAACCATTGATAACAGTTTTTACTATTTTGTTGAAGTTTTTTTTGGCTCTTTTTTTAGAGGTCGTGGATGGTGCAATCTTCCGCGGGCCTAGTCCGGATTGGTAGACCTCACATGTGTTCGAACTTTTGTTTCTCACGATGAATTCCTTCCCCGTTTTGAGAACAGTAGTGATGAGATTAAATACACAAAGTACCTAGTATGCCTCACTATGACTACGTAAGTCGGGGACGGAAACAAAGGACTACCACACTGCACTACACATTTTCTTAGATTTAAACAAATTAACGTTAAAATTTTCTTTCGAGCTAAGATTTTTTTTTATTATTATTTATAAACCAGCGCTTGACCGCAATCCTGCCTGATGGTAAGCAGCGATGCGATCGTTGATGGTAAAGCGTGCTAGTTTATTAAGAGCCTATTCACTCTAGCCTTGAAGACACTCAAATTGTAGTCCGACGGAAACACCGCCGCCGGCAAGTTGTTCCAGTCCCTTGATGTACGCGGTATAAAGGAGGAGGCGAGAGGCTTAAATTTTTACACTAGTTGTAGGACTTGGCCGCTGTTCTAAGTTTATTTGTTTTAATTACTACGATGCATACTAAACGCATGTCGCCATGACAATGACCCCAGAAACGCCCTCCAAATATACATTTGCAGGACTCTGCCTAGACCTAAGTGTCACTCACCCTTTGTGGTGAAGGGTTTGAATATACCAATACCAATTCGTGTCTCCAATATAATGATAATGATAATATTATTTATCTTTAGCCAAACGTGATAGCTGTGAAATAGAGGGTTTATGTTTAACAGTACCTAGATATTACTAGAATAGCATAAGCATAATCAGTGTATAGCGTTCCTAATACAGGGCACATGCCTTCTTTTTGTGAAAGAGCTAAGATCCCATAAATTCACCATGTGGATCTATTTCGGGTAGATGGGTGTTACGTCATGTCCTCGACTTTTTGATTCCAGAATCAAACGCCTAAGTTGTTTAACGGCTTTTTACGAATAATATCGTATTCGCTTCAACAATATTACGAAGGCTTATAATAAATAGAATCTAATTAAATATTTAGCAATCTAGGTGGAAATGAAATAAATCACCTTGTATTTATTTAGGCAGCCCAGTCCGTCCAAAAATATCGTTTATTTTTCCGCTTCTTTCTTTCCCAAATATAATTTCCTATTCTATTTTCATACAGTTTTCGTCTCTGTAACATCAAAACCACTTGGAGCTTTACTTACCGTTATAAGATTAGGAGGGTTCCAACAAACTGAAATTCTGAGAGAAGCTTGTAAAGATCGCTACCATTCGCACTCGATTTTCAGTCTGAACGGAATTAAGTTAAGAGTTTCGTATGCAAATAAAATTGGAAATTGAGATGACGTCACGTAGCAGCCACACAATCGTGTTCCATCGCTGGAATATATACTCGAGATATTAGAAAGTCTGAGTTTACATTAAATATTAACTACATTTCTTGTGTAGGTATGGTACGATAAGTAAAAAATCCCCTTCTTATGGAAGTATGAGTACGGTTTAAGACATATTTGATATGGATTAAACGAGTCAAAAAAAATGAAGGTTTGTGAGGGACATGAGTGTATTCTCTTTTACATATTACTGCAATATTTTTATTTCGGGAGCTTTTTCGAGTTTGATCCTTGTGTCCGCTTTACATTTCAAGGCTAGCATTATTACATGTTTGCTAATCTTGGAGGGTTTCTGTAATTACTCTTTTGATGGAAGGTTAAATGTCTATTTTATTCTCGCTTTCCGAGAACGTTTTCTATTTATTTATGTATTCTATTTGCACGTTTCGGAATAATGTTTTGGAGAGCTGGCCAATGCCTAGGGGAATGTAGGCCAGTCTAAAATGTTGTTTACTCTAACCTCATCTATTGTTTCTTGCTACAATAAGAAGACATTTTGATCAATGAGACGGTAGTTTTCTGCTAGTATTTAATGGTTAGAAGAATTTGTTGGACCGAAAATGAAGGTACTTATTTTCTAAAATGTAAGAAATAAAATAATAAACAATTCTTATATCGAAGTTCATGAGATTTATGAACCTTTTTGTAAAAGTGTTGATACATTTAAATAACCATCTCGTCTCTTGTATATACCAAGATACATCAACATAGACGAAAAAGAGATTACAACTTATAGGTACTTAACGATAAATGGTTACAGCGCTGGCGGTTATGTGGTAACTACTCACCGATTATTCTGCAACAGTTATCACGTAATAAAATACTTTGTAGTATGAAATAACAGTGACTCAGTGAACATTTTTTAGACTATAATGTGATACTTTATGCTTAAAATAATATCGCGCTTGTAATCCGTGCTACAGTGTAGTACCTATAGCAATATCCTTATTCCGCCAGTTATGTCTCAGTCCCATGTAAGTAGCTATGCAACTATTACCATAAATGATCTCCATAGACAATACTCCGGGTTGCTACTAAGAAATTACTGGTGGAAAACTCAATATCAATTTGCCCGTCGCACGGGCATCGCTCCCTCAAACTCAGTAGTAGCGTTTGTCTCCACTAGACCAACGAACCAATATATGCCATAGTTTTATCTTGGCATTGTAAATCAAGTCCTTAGTTTCTCATTTAATTTTTTTATTTATATCCTTAAACCTCGACGAAGTAAGTAAACATTTCTCCAATAACTCCTTTTCCGGTTTTTTCGTGATGAACAACTGATGCTTGTTAAAAATATCTGCAGACCATATATTGACTTAGGTACTGTAGACCAGTTGCAGTACACATGCTTGTAGTGGAAATTACCTAGATTATAGTGCGATGACGTGAGACGTAAAACTGTCTTTACGATACTTACGAGCTTGATTCACTCAAGCACAATCGGAGCAAGAATTGCTCGAAGCGACGTGCTCGTTTAGTGTTAAAATTCCCAGGTCGCACTTTGACTTTACTTTGTTAAGTAAATTTACCGTTTTATATGACACTAATAAAGTTCATATTCGTATTAAGCTAATACGGTTTATATTCCTATAAACTTTTATACATACTTATATGGACATTATTTTCTAAATAAAGAACTTTATGAAACACTATAGCATCTTGCCTTGAGGCTTCCAAATCCGTTTGTCCTACCTACTAGCAGTAGATAGATTAGTTGCCCTCATTTAGCTCATGTATTCGCACAGGATAAGCAGCATCCTTGTAACGTTATCATGTCCATTTGGAACTATGAATTGCTAAATCGGTCGCATCCGTAGATTGTAGATGTTCATTTTGAGACTATTTACGACTACAAAAATGGTTAGAGACAGACAATATGGTAATTTTCCGTTTCTCTTCATACTGGAACGACATTATCGTTGCCTTATTTTTTATCGAATAACAAACATCCTTTATGTGAACTTTTTCTTTATTTCATTTACCTACAACTTACTTAAATATGCTTATATTATATGATAACACGCCTGTATTCCATGAAGGATTTAGCTTTTTGCCGAAAAGATTTTAGTCCCTTGTAATCGGGGCCGAGCCTATTCCAGAGAATATAAATCCAAACTGTTGGTTGCTACTGAAAATATTCTGGTGGTAAAAGTCAATATCACTTAGCCCAATCTTTTTTTTTTATCAAAACCTCATTCTGAGCTGCAGCGCTTGCGGCCCGGGCCATTAGATCAAAACACATCGACTGGTAATTTTTTTTTATTGAATCGAATAACATTTTCATCTGACTAATTGATTTTAAATGAATGCTACTCCAACATTGATATTCTAAGCAAGCCCAACAAATTTTGACAGTATGTAGGTACTTACCTGCCTCAGTTATTACATTTTTACATGCTTTTTATTAGCTTCACTTGTATGTTTGTTTGTTTGTCCGTCCCTAACTCTTTGGACTACGAGTGAGCGGCTCATTACTGTAAAATGTCTCACCGTTTTCAATACGTTCGTTCATTCGTTTTTTTTTAAAGAATATCGAAGTAAAAAGTGGAAAATAAATGTAGTTTAAAAAACTAAAAAAAACATGTTTTAAAAAAAATATCAAACTAAAAAGTTAATAAATTAAAAAAAAAAAAACGTGAGGCGCTTAATATACAAAAATATGGCACAAGGTGCCTCACGTTTTTTTTTTTAAATTATTTTTAACTTTTTAGTTTGATTATTTTGAAAAGCATGTTTTTTTTAGATTTATAAACTACATTTATTTTTTGTTTGTCACTATTGTTACATGAGCATGTGATAACAAAGATACACTTTTTTTGTTTGGGTGGGAAACCATCAAATGACCTCTCCCGCTCTGAGCGGAGCGGAAGGGCGTGTCAGACTCTTACTTACTAAAACCCAACCGAGTTTGTTCATTTGCCAGGGCCACGGTTTCTTTTTTAACCAACCCGCAATCCTGACCCAGGAGGCATCAGTCTTCGTGGATCCCATCACGATGTGCTGACGTCTCTTTGAGGCGCGCGTGAAACAGAACTCGCCATCGATTCGGGCCTGGGCCTTACCGGGCGGCGAACTGACGCTAAAGATCCCCTCAAAATAACAATAAAAGAAAGAAGAAAAAAGAACTTGTTTATTTTGACTCGTACAGGAAACTAAACCAAACTACCTACCAAACTAAACTAAATTAAACACAATTAAAAAAATAAACAAACTATACCTAGATTGATCTAGAGACCCTCCACGACCAAAATTCCGACACAGCAACATTTGGTGCATCGTACCCGACACGCATCGCAACACAACTGCTCAGACCCGTCCTCCGTAAGGCTTCACCAAACATCATGCCGGAACACGACGAATGGCTTGCCCGCAAAACTTTGGTGGGTGGTAACTTCTGCCGGCAGCCGATATTATGGCCTACTACCGAGTATAAACAGCTAAAAGTCAAATAATAACCGACGTGTAATGCAACCAGACTTTGTGATGTAACTATGAATAATTAACATCAGATAACTATCAGCCTATAATGCTCCCACTGCTGAGACGGAGGCTTTTTCTCAGCCGGGCCGTAATAAACAATGTGGGTTCGGTGCGGTTTAGAAGACATCATATGTCTTTAAAATTTTGGTTCTAGAACATGCTGCTTTTCTAGTGTTTTTTCTTCACCGTTTTGAGAGCAGTTCTGACGAAATCAATTACATAAAGTAAAACGCCTGTCTGTGTTAGAACCTAGAACTCATAAGTCGCGGCTGTTACCAATACAATTTGCCACCAGCTGCTCTTTGAACTTTGAATGGAAATATGAATAAAATGTGACTATAAAATAGTATATTCTAAAAAAACCTTTTCAAATATAAACACATTACTCACTAGAGATACTCTAAATCCAGATAGTTTAGGAAACAGTCTAGAATAAATAACTTTTATCTACGTATGGAGACCATTAAGGCATTAACTCAACCCGAATAAAACGATCTACGTACATACCTACCTCTATGTACTCGTATAAAGGTCATTTTCGATTCAAGATAAAGTTTAAATTCTATGCCATTTTGGAATCGAGGCATTGCATTGTTTATTCAAGCTTGTTAAGGCTCAAAGTGTTGGTAATGGAAGTTGGTTTCATTGCGGTTGGTAATGGAAGATCTAATTGTGATTGTAACAAGGGATATACGTTTGATTCTAACATTAGTATACCTACCTACTTATTACATGCTGGCCAGGCATCATTATTATTATATTATTTTTATTTATTATAGAACAATAAAAAGTTACCTACAATATTATTTATAATATTAGTATGGATGTATTATCATCATCATCATCTCAGCGTTAATCCCAGTCGCATGCGAGGCTTTTTCAGCTTTGGTGTTTGGGGTCCGCTTTACCAAACTAACTGCCGTCTGACCTCCACAACCCAAAGGCGACATCGAAGCATAATAGTTAGACCAATTGTTGGACTTTTTGAGGGCTCCAGTAAACCGTAACGACTGCCATTAAATGTTCGTATGGCAACGGGGACCAACGTCTTAACACACTTGCTTTCCGAGGCACGACCAAACCAGTGCAAATATTCATATTAATGCATACAAATATTTGCACTGCCCGAGGATCGAACCCGCGCCTCCTTGCGCAGCGGCCGCGTTCGATACCGATACGCCACGCTGTCATTAATGACTGAATTCTTAATTACTAATTCATTCGTTTATTTAACTTGACCTTCCTTATTTTGCGTGCTGAATTATAAAAACAGTATTATATACACACATCAAAAGTGTCTAGGGATCAAGCATTTTTATGCGGATTTCTTGAGATTGAGATGTGGCTTTGTAATAAATTTATGATTTTATAAATTTATATGGATCCTTTTTGGTGCATTTCATAATTTGAATCAGGAACTGTGAATCAAATTCGAGTAAAAGATGAAAATCAGCTGTCAATATTTTCCCTATAAAAACATACAACGCATTGAAGACATTATTAGTGCTACTGTTTCCCTACTACTGATTAAAACCAACGTTATTATGGAGCGGCGACGTCATTTAAGCAGGGAAGAAATGCTCAGAGCCGTGGGAATGATAGAAGCTGGTTCCCGGCAACGTACTGTGGCTTTAGCTCTGAATACAAGTCAGAGTGTTATCAGTCGACTTTGGACACGTTACCGAAGCACTGGTACCGTGGCTGAGCGCCATGGAGGACGGTATCGCTGCACCACACGGAGACAAGACCGATACATTCAAATCTTAACTCGAAGAGCTCCAACAATAACCGCCATGATGTTAGCCGTGAGGCTTCATCACTCTTCAGGGAACTTAATTAGCGACCAAACAGTCAGAAACCGCTTGCATGAAGTGAACCTTCATTCCCGAAGACCGCTACGGGTACCACCTATAGCAATGCACAATCGTAGGATTCGATATCAATGGGCTCTTGAACACAGAAATTGGGCAGAAGAACAATGGCGTTTCGTGTGCTTTTCTGATGAGTCTCGTTTTGGTATGAGACCGGATACAAGACGTATACGACACTGGAGAACCCCTGGACGCCAACAGCGATTAAAATCCTGCCAGGAAGTCCATCCTTATAGTGGTGGAACCATCATGGTATGGGCGGGTATTTGGATCGGCGGAAGAACTGAGTTGATTTGGATCAGAGGCAACCTCAACGCTCAAATTTATGCTGAAACGATTGTATCAGACGTCATCGTTCCTCTACAAGTGCAAATCGGTCCCTTATTTCAGTTAATGCATGATAATGCACGACCGCACACCGCAAGAGTTGTAAGACAGACTCTCGCCGCAGCTAACATCAATGTCCTGCCCTGGCCTGCTCAGTCGCCAGACTTGAACCCGATTGAGCATGCATGGGATATGCTACAGAGAAGAGCTCTGCCGAATATGGAGGGTATCCAGTCGCAAGAAGACCTTTTTTTGTTGTTGCAACGAACATGGGCGGCCATTCCACAGCGTGATTTGGATGAACTCATTTTGAGTATGCCAAACCGATGTTCTTGTGTTGTTAGTGTTCGCGGTAGAAACACGGATTATTAATTGTTTAAGTTACCCAATAAAATTTTAGAGAAAACTGTTATTTCAGTCTTTTTTTCGAACTTTTGTGTTAGTGGTTCAAATGTCAAATATCCCTTTATTAGGAAAATGGCAAATTTCTTTATTAATGCAAAGGTGACTTGGTTTATCGTTACTGTGACAAACGAAAACACTTTATTTGATGAATCCTTAAAGAAAATTTTAATTAATATCAATCAGGAGAAAAGTTATTGCAAAAATATATGTTGATCCCTAGACACTTTTGATGTGTGTATTTACAAACCCATTACATTATCCACATGTTGACAATACATAAGTTAAAGTAGTAAATAAGTTAAAAAGAGTTCCACTAGATTAGCTTTAGCATCACTCAGAATTAAGATAAAAAACAGCATTAAAAACAATTGATTAAACACAAAATAAAATATAATTTTAGACAGAACTAAAATCAGTAATTATTCGTTATTATTACAAGCGAGAATTAAGACAATAAAGGAAAAAATGAACAATTAACTGTTTAAAATTTAATTATCTTATTTAGTGAATGTCATATGATCGTACATTATTTCAGCGGTTTTTGTAACTGGTTTCGACTTGGCTTATCGAAAAGTATGTAAAACGATTGTACGGACGATAGCGGGTCAAGCTACCCGAAACTGTCAGATATTCCCAATCAACCTTGAGCCTTAATGTTAAAACAGATAAGGTTGAACATCTTATAAAGAAATCTGACCGATTGTAGTAGCTTGATGTGCTGTCGTCTCTACCAATTTAGTACTAATTTCTAGTAAAAAAAGTTGTATGACCTACTTACATTTTCACTGGCATCGAAATCTTATTTGCACATAAACTGTAATGTCAATTTCAAGTACAGAAAGTTCTAGTAAGAATTTCGACGAGGTTTACGTTCCTTGGTTCCACACTCCATGCTTTCGTGATTCGTGATATAAACAAGTAATTCGGTTTGTAATTATTTAATTTTGAAACATGACAAACGATTTTTGAAATTAAATTTTTCAAAATGCTAGTAAGTGATTTGAAATTGCAAATTGTAATTACATTCTCATTGTTAAACTTTCTAATATTCAGAAAATGAATTCATATTCTTATTGCTTTTTATTACGATGAAACGCGTTTAAAAAAAAAATCATTTCGGGTTTTGATAATATTTACAACTAGATTTACGTGGAGCTCTGATAAATATTAGATCTGTGATTAAATTGCGATCTCTAGGTTTAGAACCATAATTACTTTGCACTTTCTAAGTTTTATATTTTCAAGAGCTTTCCAATTTTTAGAGATTCGTAGTTTATGTTTTGGAACCCTTATAGTTTTGTTACGTCCGTTTGTCCAATGTGTATGATGAATGTGTATTTACAAAATACTAAAATGAAACATGATTTTGTTTTGGTTGCCGTCACTACCCACGTCTACAGGACGTCCTTCCCCTTCCTTCTAAAAGCTAAAAGGCTGGCTCAACAAATCTAAAAAAACATGTTTAAAGTCCATGTGATGAACTTTGAATGAAAACTAAAACGGCTTCGATAACTTTGTTAGTTCAGGAGTTATAGGTACGGAACTTTCATGAGCAAGTCGGACTCGCAGTTGGCTAGTTTCTAATAACTTAAAAATTCTCAAAATTCTTAAATAGCTATTGCCACGTCATATTCAAAAGTGTAATATTGTAGCGTTGAAAGATAGGATTTATAAATAATTAAATCTGGATATTCCACTTTCCCTTGAAAAACTCATAAGCCCTCGAGGAGACGTTATCGATCATGTTTATGATAGACTATGCATCTTTTTAAAATTCGGAACTTAAAAGCTACTCACAAATGGATACCAAAATAATAAGTTTAATTACGAATTCTATAAAGAGCAATTCATACCCAAACCGTTAATATAATTAATTGTAATCGAAGTATCAATTAAGACATTGATTAATGCTTCCGAGTAGCCTTTTGACATGGGTCATCCCTTGGTTTTCTTTGAGGACGATCACAAAAAGGCAGGGGTAGCTTAATTCGGCCACTCCCTTGACCCATTGCAAAGCCGAACAATGATAATCAATTCGTCTTTCTTTGTTACAGGTGTAAGAGGTCTTCACAATCTGGAGATTAACGTTCCCAACGCGGTGTTAGTGGGCGAGACTGTGACTCTAGAATGTAGCTGGCAACTAGAAGATGAAGAGGCTCTTTACAGTGTCAAATGGTACAGAGGACGGGAAGAGTTCTATCGATACATCCCGAAGGAGCTGCCCCACACCAGGGTCTTCCCACTGCCAGGAATTGAAGTAGATGTAAGTAAAAACTAATAAGATTAAATACTACTTCTTTCTCTTTTCTTCTTCTTCAGCCTATAGAGGTCCACTGCTAGACAAAGGCCTCCCCAACAGTTTCCTCGATGACCGATATTGTGCTGCCCGCATCCATCGGGTTCCCGCGACCTTCACCAGGTCATCGGTCCACCTTGTTAGGGGCCTTGCGCTGCGTCTTCCGGTACGTGGCCGTCACTCCAGAACCTTATTGCCCCATCGGCCATCGGTTCTGCGAGCAATGTGCCCCGCCTACTGCCGCGCCGGTTAATTTTAAGGACTCGAAGCGCCATGGTTTTGGTTCTATAATATCATGATAGCTATCAGAAGTGGTATTTATTAAAGAAACAAGTCAGGACGTTCCAATGTTCGTGTATTATCCATATTAGTTACAATTATGATCAGAACTTATTAATTATGATAGGAACACAATAATAATCACTGAGCACACAACAATATGTCAAACAATAGCCAGCAGCTCTTAGTTAATATAGAAAATATAGCTCTTACAGAGTTTGCACGAAGTTACCAGTCCGAGTGTCCGTTGTCGAAAGAGAGCCACGAGCAGGTAGGCAACGCCTTTTATAGTGAGCTTGAGGTGAGGTTGCCAGTCGTCGCTAGCAATCACTAGTGATTTTTATTTTATGTCTGTAATTTATATCTGTACATAATAAAAAGTATCATATTCTATTCAAAAAACGCAACTACTAGGTACTACTACTAGTGCGCTTTACCATCAACGATTGCATCACTGCTTACCATCAGGCGGGATTGCAGTCAAGCACTAGTTTATAATTATTTATATAAAAAAAAAAATTCTTAGATTCCACAAGGTTCCCAAACACAATGTATTTATGTGTTTGAATGAATCCATTTACAGGTACTTTTGAACTATTAAGTAGTCGGTCAGTTATATGAAGTTGCCCACTCAAAAGATTAATAAGTGTAGGTAGGCACCTAGAAAGAATAATGGCCAAGAAATTCCACGATCACTCCTTGTAATTTCTCATTTATTTTCCATTTCTCATTCAGGAAAATACGTATGAATAAAGACGAAAATACATTTCAATCTAGCTAAACAGGAAAATAATTCCCTTATTAATGATATTTTCCTTTCATATTTCTTGAAGTATACCTCGGAGTATACTGAACAAGAAAGGCGCAAAAAATCCCGTTTCGGCTTTTGTTAATGCACATAGCAGTAACGCCGGTTTACTGAAAAATTAACGTGAAGCCGAGATAATAAGAACGAGGTAAAGGGCTTTTACGGTACTTTATAGGTGTTGCAAAAACCGACAATTTCAGGCTCATTTTCATTAGAAAATAAACCAACAGTATGCTGTGACTATCCACATGCGGAGTAAAGACTATTGAAAAGACTAGCATATAAAACACTTTTCTAGCACATTGCATAGCATGCATTAGAAGAATATGAACGCATTTATTGGCTTCTTATTGCCACTTATACATTAACTTAGACATTGACCGCAAATCTAATATATCAAGCTACTTACCTTATGATTTTATTTATGAAGTATTTATCCAATTTGCGTCACCCAGTGATTCTAAATCGTCAAATTAGGGCATTTCTCACAAACAGATTGCAGGCGGTTAATAAATCAGTCGCACTCCACAAACGACAAAAGATAAGCCAGTATTACTATTACAGCACACTAGCATGATCATAACTTGCATCCACTTTATTCTTCTCCAGGGACCATAAGATCGTATTCAGAAAATTGAAGCAAATTCATCCTATAAAACTTTCCAAACAAATTTCACGTTCGAAGCTGATAAAGCTGGAGATACAGCATGTAATGTTATAGCTTTAAACCTGGGAGCACGGCACTTATGTTATATTGGAAGTTGCTTTCAGTACGCTAATAGTTGTTAGGATATTCGTGAACATACTCTCTGGAAAAGTTTATTTATTAACGCTCTTTTATGGAATGTTTACATTGTAAGCACTATTTTTGGATCGTCAAAATAAATGAGTTCAGTGCGGTTTCCGACACAGAGTCGGTTCTTTTATCTCGGGTTGTTGTAGGCGATGAAATAAAGCGAGCCATTGCATATTTTTAGGAACTTTAAAGATATTTAGACGTATGAGGCACAGGGTGTAAAGTTCACTCATCTTCCATAGAAAAGGGAAGCTCCTCCGACCAAACATATGTTGTGTATGGCGGGCACTTGCCCTACGATTGATATTGGGAAGTTATACAATATGTAAAGAAAACCCCGTCCGACCCATAAGGATGATAAAGGTTAGGTAAACACATGACCAAATAAATAATGAAATTTTACATAATCATCAGTAATGAATTTTGAAATAATTTTTTGTTTCCGCGAATTAATTCCAACTTCTCCAAAATTTGGTTATTTTTTAATAAGTGACAACACCGGTATTATTATGAGCGAATAGCGACGCGACCGAGTGCCGCGTGCCCTGCTCCCTTTCGCCCGCGCGTGTATCGCCTGCCGCACACCTGTTGCGAAATAACATTTATTTTTTTTTGGAGGTTTTTATTTTAAGTTTAGCCCATCTTTATAGGCATTAGTAGAATCAGTCGATACCTAACAATGCCTTCACGGATCAGACAGGGTTTTCTTTAGTTACATATTGTATATGCTGCTTGCACGGTAAACTCTGCTTGCGAGATGCAGAATCTATGTGACGTCAGTTTAATACCGCTGGCATGGCGTTTGCAGATACCGCTACACTCATACTGCTGTTACTGGTCTGAGTCTAGCAAAGTGGCATGGGTCTTTCCCTTAGGAATTTCGTAATAACAGCTCAAAGTTTTGAAGTTAGGCGTGTGATATCTCGCGCTTTCAAAAGCATGTTTAGTTGTTGGTCCTACACTTGATCTTTCTCCGGTTTTGTCGGATTGCCCCTCATCGGACGAAGCGAGGGAAGAGAGAGTGCACTTGACTATCACTAATCTCATCCAAGTGTAATTTCGTGTATACATCAGAAACTGTCATCATCATCTCAGCATTCATCCCAGTCGCATCTGTAGCTTTTCAGCTTTGGAGTCTGAGGTCTGCTTTACCAGTCCAACTGCTGATTTTGGCTAAACTTCGATATTTTCCGTGAAGCGACTGCCGTCTGACCTCCACAACCCGAAGGCGATATCGAAGCATTGCAGTTAGACTAATTGTTGGACTTTTGAGGGCTCCAATAACCTGTAACGACTGCCACTAGATGTTCGTATGGCAACCGGGACCAACGGCTTAACGTGCTTTCCGAGGCACGACCAGACCTGTGCAAATGTTCATATTCATGCATACAAATATTTTGCACTGTGCGGGAATCGAACCAGCGCCACCTTGCGCAGCAGCCGCGTCCGCTACCGCTATGCCACAGAGGCTGAATACATCAGAAACTGTGTTATCTATTAGAAGGTCAAGGACGCCAATGGGTGTTAATTCTATGACGTTGTAAAACGAACATAGGTATACATTCTAAAAAGAAAAGTAGTATCATCTGGACCTCATACATATTTTAATAAAAAGGCTCTGTTAAAAATGAATGTACAAAACACAAAGACCAAAAGATCGTATCAAATTATTTTTCCTTTCTACTTTTCTTCAAGCGGTAAAGATTACGAATTTGCAGATTATTTGAAGATAATTTCATTAGCTTTACGTTCATGCAAATACGCCTCCAGATATTTACAAAGATTTTCAAGCGAATTCTTTATTTTGTTTAAATTATTAAAGGTTTATTTTTCTGAAATACTACAATGAATGAATTTATTCGTCACTATATTTTTCTAGTATCCCACCGTCAGGAGACAGTTGTACATATTTAATGGAAAGAGAACCAAGGCTATGTGTTATAAAAGTAAACTTGTTAAAGTAAACTACCTAGCTTAATATTTATTAGTTTTCTTTGACTTTCCACGTACCTTAATTATTTGCTGTTTCTTACCCTATTACTCGCACAAACTTGTAGGGGAGAGGGGGGCATAACGGGGACGCGAGGCACGACGGGGTCACCCACACATACAAGTACCCACGCATTCTAGACGCGTTTTGTTTTAGCCAATAAGAGGGCATTTCGCATCGACTTTTAGTGCGGCAGTGACCGGCCATCAGAGTGCACGCGTTTCGTGTTGACGTTCAATTCATTTTTTCGGCGACATTACATGTTATTTTGAGTGGATACCAAAACGGGTCTATTAAGGTAAGTGTTTAGTTTACTACAATCATCTTGTTTGGTGTGTTTAACTACTAGCATTAACTATTGATGTGTTTTGAGCAAAATCACTCTAACCTTGAATTATTTTTTTCGTTAATTATTTTAAATTATGTTAGACATGGGGGCATAACGGGGACGCGGCTAAGGGGCATAGTGGGGTACCCCGTTGTGCCCTGTCCCCATTATGCCCCTGTATGATCTGTTCATTTGAATATATAACAATAATATTATTTGTTTTGGTTTAGGTTTCTAAAGATGGTACGAAATTACAAAAAGAAAAGTTCCAGACGCAGTTGGTCGGCAGAAAACATGAAACACGCAATTGATGCAGTTTTAAGCAAATCAGCAGGCTACCGAAAAGCAGCTCTATTACACGGTGTTCCACAGACAACACTGGAGCGTCACGTCGCAAAAATTAAGAAGGGTGAGCTATCTCTTGATTCAGCTCTTGGAAACTTTAAAGCCGTGTTTACTAAACAAGAAGAAGAAGAGCTGGTTGGGTATGTAAAAGATATGGAGAAACGTTTATTCGGATTGACAACTATCGTGCTACGAAAATTAGCCTATGAGCTTGCAGAAAAAAATTGTAAGGCTCACAATTTTAACCGTGATAAAAAAATTGCGGGGGTAGATTGGTTAAAAGGCTTCATGAAACGGCACCCGGATTTATCTATTCGTAAACCAGAAGCCACGTCGGCAGCGCGAGCAATGGGTTTCAACAAAGTAGTCGTGAATAAATTTTATTCTTTGCTTGGCGAAGTGTATGACAAATATAATTTAACGTCAGATAGAATATATAATTGCGACGAGACTGGAATATCTTGCGTTTCCAAAACAAAGAGCAAAATCATTGCTGAAAAAGGAAGAAAACAAGTAGGCTCCCTTTCTTCAGCAGAACGAGGGCAGACGATTACCGTCGAGATTTGTTTCAATGCAGCCGGAACGTATATGCCTCCCATGCTAATATTTCCTCGACAGAGAATGAAGCAGGAGTTATTGGATCGAGCTCCTCCAGGGACGACGGCAGAATGCAACGCTCGAGGCTGGATGACAACTGAAACTTTCATGAGCTGGTTCAAACGGTTTGTCACATTTTCTGGGGCCTCAATAACTAAACCGGTCTTATTGCTTCTAGATGGGCACGTAACGCATACGCAAAATATACAGGTTATTGAATATGCACGTAAAAATGGTGTGGTTATGCTATGCTTTCCTCCCCATTGCACCCACAGACTTCAACCTTTGGACGTTGGCTTCATGAAGCCATTGAGTGCGTATTATGATCATTCATGTTCTAACTGGTTACGCTCACACCCAGGGCGAATAATAACAACATTTCAAATAAGCGAAATTTTTGCAGATGCTTATATTCAAGCTGCTACAATGTCCACGGCAATTAATGCATTCAAAAAATGTGGGATATGGCCATATAACCAAAATAATTTCACAGATTCCGATTTTTTAGCTGCCTCAACAACAGACATTACACTTAGAAGTGACGGACCTGAAACAGCTTCTTCAACTGCTGAAATTCAACAACCTCTTGAGGTCAGTTTACCTACAATTTCAACAGATTTCATACAGTCGACTATCTCAGAACCTCAGCCTGGACTGTCTACGCCAGAAGAAAACAGCGTTTCTCGATCTCCAATTCGAAGAGTTTGTCGTGACTTGACAACGTCCTTTGAAAACGCTTCTCCCAAAGATATTCTTCCTATCCCCTCAGTCGACCAAACGAACAAAGCGAGAAAAAACTATCGTAGAGGAAAGACCGTTGTTCTCACTTCCACCCCCTACAAGAATGAATTAGAAGAGAGAGAACAACTTAAACGGACAAAGAAATGTTCAAATCCTGATGATCCCCGGTTGAAAAAAAATATGAAAAAAACAAAAATGTCCCAAAAAGTTCGCTCTGATAGAGAAACTGCTAAGGAGGATGTCTTATGCATCTACTGTCTTGATGAAAACCATACTTATTTAAAGTCTTCGGAGCGTTGGGTGGCCTGCGAGCGATGTGGACAGTGGGCCCATACAGCCTGTGCAGGAGTTGATGACGCAGATTTAGAAGAAATCCACACCTGCTCATTTTGTACCTGTTAAGCCAGTGTACCCCGTACTGCCCCGAACTGGGTACCCCATGCTGCCCCTACCCTGGGGCACAATGGAGTTTTCATGAAGGGTTCGTAAAATTTTAATAAAAGTTATTAATTGTTTTTTATTTCACCAAATTCACTGCCAAATAATAAATGAATAAGTAAACAAAAAGTTGTGATTAGTTTTTAATAAAACTTTATTATACTACTTTTTTTATTGTTTATTTCCCTTAGCGTCCCCGTTATGCCCCCCCCTCCCCTACTAACTATGGGCCGGCTCGAAACGCTAACTAGACAGCTTTTATATCAACACGAAATGGTCAAGTGCCTCTACTTTGTTAGTTCTAATATTTTTTAGTTGCGCTACGCGGTTTTACCAGCACGAATCTCGATCCCGGAGGAATATTAGGTTAAAAGTATCCAATGTAATGTACCCAAGTAGGATTTTTCATCAAAATTCATTCAGCCGTTTTCACGTGAATAGATAAAAACCAACCATACATAAAATAAGTATTTTCTCTAACTATAAAATAATTATTAAATTAAGGCTCCGTTATTGGGAAGCTTTGAGATAGCCTAACCATAATCTCTTTACGTATAACTTAGTTTGCAAAGCGTTTTCCCATGGCACAGGCAAGGTTTGATAGCGAAGATAGATTAGAAACTTTATCTGTAATATACGTCTATTCTGGAATGGACGTTTGCTTTAATGAATTGTTCATGTAAATGCTTTGCACGGCGACCGTTGGGCTACACATGTTCTTGGAAGAAGACGTAAACGTAAGGTAAGGTAAAATACGATAGACGCAAATATAAGGTAAAATACCCTGAGGCTAGGTGGACGACTTTCTTCACAGGATGGCTGAAATTCTGTAGTAAAATGAGCAGCCGGCAACAAAAGCCGATTAACACTTTTCGAAACCTTAATTAGGTACCTACTGAATAAAATATTTAATTAAAATCGAAACTCTTTAACTCTTTGCTTCTATTGTAAAATCCTAAACGAATGTACAGACAACAGAACATCAAGCTACTACATTCTGGAAAATCTCTTTATTAGATTTTCAAGTTTATCGCTAAAGTATTGTGGGTCAAGGTTGATTGGGGATATTTTACTGTTTAGGCTAGCTTGAACTGCTGACAATTGCTGTCAACAAAATCGACTTTTGTTGCTGCAGAAGTCGATTAACATCATATGGTTTGATAAAGGACCTTTACTTATTTTCTAATAGAAGCTAAAAGTTAAAAAGAAACACTGACAGTGCTGTTCTTATTTTAAAAGTCACTTCAGTTTAGATTATAATAAAAAAATAATAATAGTAATAATATACAATATGTAAAGCAAACCCCATCCGACCCAAAAGGATAATAAATGTTAGGTAACCAAATAAAATATGAAATTTTACATTATCGTCATAGTGACGTGACAATACTAATGAATTTTGAAATAATCTTTTTTTCCGCGAATTAATTCCAACTTCCCCAAAATTTGGTAATTTTTAAAATAACTGGCAACACCATTTCTGACTGTTGATGATGCTTCACCCATCCATACTAATATTATAAATGCGAAAGTAACTCAGTCTGTCTGACTGTCTGTCTGTCTATCTGTCTGTCTGTCTGTCTGTTACACTCTTGTAGAGGAAAAAAAAAATAAGCAATAATTAAAATGGTATCATTAAAGAACAGTATTTTATGTTTTTATGGTATTTTTGCACCACAATCCATACTATATGTACTATATATCCATACTAATATTATAAATGCGAAAGTAACTCTGTCTGTCTTCTGTTACGCTATCCCGCTTAAACCTCTCGACCGATTTTGATGAAATTTGGCACAGACAATCTTTGGACCCTGAGAAAGAACATAGGCTACCTTTTATCTCGGAAAAATTTGATATTCCAGAAGGAAATCTAAAAAGCGCGATATAACCGAACTCCACGCGGGCGAAGCCGCGGGCGGAAAGCTAGTATAAAATAATAACAAAATAAAAATCATGTTGTCCAGTTATGGGCTTGTAAAAAAATATTGTGGGAGACTGGTGCCTAAGCTAAGCCGAAGCCTGTACTTCAGGCCACCAGGTCTCCACACCAGATATACAATTTTATTAAAGCTATCTGTATACTACAATTAAACAATGATTTATAGGAAGGAGTTAGTTATTCTTCTACTTAAATATTTACAATTTTACTGTGTAAGCATTTTGGAATGTTGTTAATATAACTTGTACATTATATTTCAAATTATTTCGCGGTAACTCAGGTGTAAAGTGACAATGTTTTATAGTATATACAAATATAGACAATAACCAGTAACGTAACCCTCTAACTTAATACTGTTTTATTTAAAACGTTGCTGACAGTTAAACTAAGTTTAACCGCCAAAAAGGTAGGGAAGAACAGTCGTTAATCATAAGTTCATAACTTACTAACTTAAAGAAACATTTGTAAATAAAGGGCTTAGAGTGTAGGTACCGGTAAGTTGTAAGCAAAGTCCCATTTGTAGTGGGGGATCGAAAATTGATCCCCTTGAAAAAAGATTTACATTTATCTGTTTTTTTATTTTGTTTTAAAACATTAATCTATACTAATATATAAAGCTGAACAGTTTGTTTGCACACGCTATTCTCAGGAACTACTGGTCCGATTTCAAAAATACTTTTTGCATTGGATAGGTCATTAATCCAGGAAGGCTATAGGCTATGTAATATCACGCTGCGACCAACAGGAGCGGAACATAACAAAAAATTAAAATGCTGTATATTTTGGGGTTAAAATGAAATGTTCAAATAGCTAACTCCACTCGAACGAAGTCGCAAGCGGCCGCTAGTTTATTATAAATACAAAATTTTGAAAACAGTATTTAGTAGCGGCAAAAATATTCTTTTCGTATTGAATCAGTATTGTAAGGTTACTTAGTAGGTCTTGCAATTAATAATATAATTAATCCAATACTTTGGCCTTCCACAGATTGTTCGTCTATTGTCTCATTGATTTGTATCTACCCGGATGTAATGTTACAGATAATAGGAAATCACTTAATTATCGTCAGCTGTCTAATCTTTTCGCAACTAAATATGTTTGGGTCGACTTACAGTCTAACCGGATCCAGCTGAATACCAGTATTATACATGAAGCGACCGCCTATCTGACCTCCACGACCCAGTTACTGGGTAAGATGATACCTCTCGGTAAGACTTTCGGGCTTCTGACTGCCGTAACTGCTGTACTGTCAAAGATCTACGAATCACAGCCAGGATCAACGCCTTAATGTTCTTTCAAAGAGGTCTGTTATGTAAATCATCATCATCTCAGCCACATGAACTCCACTGCTGGACATAGGCCTCCCACAAATATTTCTAAAAAGAACGGTTGGACGCGGCCTGCATCCAGCGCTTCCCTGCGATTTTGGTCAGATCATCCAACCACCCAGTCGGTGGGCGTCCGACGCTGCGCTTACCGGTACCTACGTGGTCGCCATTCAAGAGCCAAATATGGTCGAGCAAATATGGTCGCATATCTACGGATCAACCGCGGCCAGAGTACCTACATATATTAGAGAAATATGAAGCTCTAGTTCCTGCCTGCGAAATTGCTTTGGTTGGTTTGGTCCCCTAGACCCACCCCCTCGTATTCTGCTTCTTCTTCTTCTCAGCCTATAAAGGTCTACTGCTGGACAACGGCCTCCCCGAAGGCTTTCATTCCATTGGGGGGCTTTGCCCTAATCCCCGCGTTTGGCAGGCGGGTTAGGGATCGCAGTAATTTGTTATTCCACAGGAGAAGCACTGCTGCCAGTTTCCCTGGTGAACTTCCCGTCATATTTCCTCGCATCTCACCAATTCTTTATGATTTTTATTTCTTTCAGATCGCCTTTCAGGGACCATAGGGCGACATTATGTAGGTACTGTTCTAAGTATTTCTTGGACACCAATGACTGAAGATGAAGGAAAACATTTTGAGGAAACCTGGACTCTAAGTCTGAAATCGCCAACCCGCATTGAGCAAGCATGGTGATTACCCTCAATCCTTCTCTGTATGAGAGAAGACCTGTGCCCAGCAGTGGGACGATAAAAAGGTTGATGATGATAAATGGGAACAGTGTAGCTACCATGAGTTTACATTACGAGACTCGATCGTCAATAGCGAGCGCGTTTGGCGCTCTCATTGGTTGAGAGTTCTTACAACCTTGAAGCGGACCAATCGATGACTCAAACGCGCTCGATATTGACGATCGAGTCTCGTAATGAAAACTCATGGTAGTAGTAGGCTACACTGGGCAGGCTAACGCAAACGATTTTTTTAAATACAAGTGGTGGTTAAACAAGCAAACAAACTAAACAACTTTTTAGAATTGACTTTTTTGAAAAGTGGAAGCATTATTATACCACAGTATTAAAATCATACAGTAGGTTTAGTAGGTAGGCCTTTGATCTCGTGTAAAATGCCGACATCGTCTAGACAGTAACGCATCGGCCAGGGTTGTCACAAATAAACAATATTTATGAAATTATTTATTTATTGCAGATCAACATCGATAGCTGAATTAGATTTGATTAATTTGCTATTTTTACTAAGGGAACAACTCGAGACAGATTTAAGTTATTTAGATGGCATTTTCGTAACCAGCACCCTAATCCACCTCGAAATTAACACCCATATCATATTAATATACATTTAAATTGGCGTCCGCCATCTTGGATTTCAAAAAGGGTGGCTTTTTCGTAACAAGCACCCAATTATACTCAAAATTGACACTTATATCAAATTATAAAAAAAATGACGTCCGCCATTTTGGATGTCAAAAAGGATGGCTTTTTTGTAACAAGCCCCCCAATTATACTCAAAATTGGCACTCTTATCAAATTATAAAACAAACAAATAAAAAAACAAACACATGCTAGCCCTTAATGATAGATACCGAGTTACGAACATTGTTTTGTTCGCAGCTCGGGTGCCGCTTACCCGCGTCTCGCCCCTCACACCCTGCACGATTGCTTTGTCTAGACGTCTTCGTCGGACGACTGTATGATTTTTAGACTGTGATTATACTGAGGTAGGAGCCTCTTGGCGTCGTATAGGACTTTCTGATTTTTGTTACTTTTATATGTACCTAATTCGTTTTTATAATTGTGTTTAATTTAGTTTAGTTCTATGATTTTCCTGTACGAATCACAATAGACATGTCTTTTTTCTTTCTTTCTTCAGCTTTATAATGAGTAGGTATAGATTCCAAAATTCGTTTTAGGTTACCATTTTATTCTGTCATCATAAGTTTGTGGACAACGATAAAATAATACATTAGGCCAAGAACACTCGAACTCGTAAAAATAAATGGAGACAAATCGAAGATGCTGTAATATTTCGGGATGTTCAAGAAATTATTTGGCTTTGTAAACATAATTCTGTAATCTCGTTTGAAAGCTTATCTTTATTATATACTTACGCGGTTTCGCCCTCTTAAGCTTCGATCCCGTGGGAAAATCCGAACAAAAACGTATTATATATGTTAATCCTGGTCCTGGTGAAACCATCTGTGTGATAAATTTTATCTAAATCGGTTCAGTAGTTTTTGCACGAAAGAGCAACCAACCATACTTCCAAATAAAACATAATATTAGTAGTATAATACATAATAATATAATTTGTAAGTCGTGGTGGCCTAGTGGTTAAAACACCAGCCTCTCAAGTATGAGTGCGCGGGTTCAATTCCAGGTCAGGCAAGTACCAATGTAATTTTGCTAAAGTTATGTGTACTTTCGTATATCTTGGACACCAATGACTGAAGGTGAAGGAAAACATTTTGAGGAAACCTGGACTTTAAGTCTGAAATCGCCAACCCGCATTGAGCAAGCGTGGTGATTACGCTCAATCTTTCTCTGTATGAGAGGAGACCTATGCCCAACAGTGGGACGATAAAAAGGTTGATGATGATGATGACATAATATTAGTACTATATGTCGGATATTCGCTAGCAAACGATAAAGTCCTGTTAAGAGCCCAAGATACCTATGGGTTACTCCTATGGGGTAACTCATCATACTAACAAATATCATCCATACAGCCAAAAAATGCTTATTTGTGAAAAAAAAAAAGAAAGAAACTGAAGGTAGCTAACTCTATAGGTATTCTAGTCTCTCATCTTAGAAATGTTTGTTCGAAAAAACCCTCAGTTCTTTTCCAAGAACAATAGATAAGTATGCAATAATAAAAAGTAAAAAAACTAAAACCCAACTACGACAAAAAACGACGCTGAAAAAGTATAAAACAAGATTTTCAGAATACTGAACTGAACAAAGTTGCTAATGTAGTTGCAAGTAAATGGACACAGTAGACTCTACCAAGATGCCTTCGTTGTAAATTGACAATAATGTCTTACAATACTATTCTGAAGTATGCAATATTCACTATGTAGAGATAAATTTTCATGTTTGGAAAACCGCAGTCACACGTTATCAAAGTGCTACGGTAGGTAGCAGTGGCGAAGGGTGAAATTTTGACAAAGGGAAGCCGGTCCAAAAAAATAAACACTTAAACACTTACCTACTGCAGGATATCTTGGAGGAAGTCTTCAGATAAGAATAGTATTAAAAGCCCCACCTTCACCATACAAAAAAGGACTGATGATTTGATAACAGTGTCTTTCAAGTATGATAAAAGCGGCAGCAAAAGAAAAAAAAAGCCTTTTTCGACGTGCATCTCCATACCACACATGCATGCTTGTTAGTAAGTACTAAGTTAAGTACCTATTGTTAGGGAATAAGAGTCAAGAAAAAATAAAATAAAAAATTACAAAAATAATAGTGTTAAAAACCGAACCACACAAACACCGATCCAAAACCAACAAAAATATTAAGCAAAAATAAAGCAAATTATACACAATCACAACGTTATTTATATTGTAATGCAATGCGTCTGTTTTTTTTAACAAAATGAGCTAAAATGATGTTATAAAAATTCGGATTACTTTTCATTTTATTAAGCAAATTTTTTTTAATTGACATGATAGCCAAATCGGACAATCTCTGCTCTTTTTGGCAGTTTCGCACATATGTGTGAATGCGTTTTAAAGCAGAAAATGACCGCTCAGCTGAAGCTACTGAAATGGGGAGGGTCAGAATTAAACTGCAAAGAGTCGAAACTTGAGAAAATGCGTCTTTCAAAGACGTATTCTGGAGCTGTAAAAAAAGCTCATAGGTGTCCAATTTATTTAACGACGCTGACGTAAGACTTTAAGTTCATTCAGCAGGTAGTCAGTTGAGCAGCACTCTATATGAATTAAAGCCATAATAACAAACAAAATACACAGTATTTAACCAAATCTGCGATTAAATTACGTTACAGAATCAGTCACAGTTTAAATACCACAAATATTAAAATATAACAAACGAAAAACACGAAAAACGAACACATGTCACATACTAACAATAATTTATTTTCAACCAAACGAAATGGAACACGAAAATATGCCAAAATAAAAAGAATGTGACTTGCGAAGGATTTCATTATAACGTTTCTTTGTCTCATTCTAATAGAGGAGAGGAGAGAACTGCAAGCCGGTCGGCAGTAGCCTATCTTTTCTCAAAAATTACGGACGGTTAGCGATCATTAGAAAGAGATGTCTGACACGCTCTGTCTCTTTTCGCCTCATAGTAAAACGTTGGCCGAGATAAGCTGTAATTCGTCGAGTTACCTTTAATGTAATTTAGGTACGAAAAATTTAAGCGCTGATTAATTTACGACTATAAAATAAAATGTGATACTTAGGGTATTGCTAAGAATTACTATTGCTATTGTAAATCGCGCAGGCATTTGATTAATAATACTTTGTTAATGAAATAGAATGTAAATACTTTTGTATGAATATGGAACTGATTTTTGAAAGGTAACCCGGTGGGAATCGGCTTGTATGGACTCTTCGCCACTGGTAGGTAGGTATATGTAACGTGTGACTACGCCTTTCCAAACATGAAAATTTATTATAAGTCCGTTAATATTTGATTTTATGGATGCATCGTCAAATTGTATGAGAACAGCGCTTGGCTGTTCTCCTGTACCAACTGATCGCGCTGAAGAGCAGGCCATTCGAAGGCCTTCACCACTCCCATCGCTCCGTTTACCAAACCCTGGTTTACATTCAAATTTCTACGAAGCATTACTAGGGATTATGTACAAACATAAAGTACTCGTGAAGCTCTTTCAGATGATACCAAATACGGTATATTTATTTTAATTTTGTATTAACATAGAACTTTTTGTCCGCTAGAGGGCGTAATACTAAATTTGGTGACAAGCTTTTTAGCTCATAACCAACAGAATATCAAGGCCCTTCTAATGGTTCTGCAGTGGTCTTATTCTGATAAGTAGTAAAGAAGCTATCTATGAACGAAAAGATGTGAATTATATGCAATTAGCCCATGAATACAGGGAAAGTCACAAGCAAATGCTAGTAATATATATATATTCAAAATGTACAAGTAAAGCCCTTTCAAATGATACCAAACACGGCATATTTATCTTAACTTTTTTTTTTACTCTGTATATTTTGTCCGCTAGAGGGCGCCACATTAGCTTTTGTGAAACTCCACATAGCCTATAACCAGCGGACAATTAAGACGCTTCTAATGATATGTCATTTATCGAATTCGAAAAAGTAGTTTAGAATTTACAAGGGAACAGATGAACATACATACATACATATATACATACATACATACATACATACATACATACATACATACATACATACATACATACATACATACATACATACATACATAGCCTGTCAAAATCATAACCCTCCTTTTGCTTTGCCGTAGTCGGGTTAAAAGGGATGCCACCAAGTTAAAAAAATAAAAAAAATTGTAATAGTGCTCTCCACTACACAAACAGCTACTTTATGCCCATTAAAATACATAAACATATATCAAAAGCAATCAGAGAGTTACCATTTCATATTAAAAAAAAAGAATTAAGAATTGACTTCTCAACAGTATTTTTTATGGAGAAAGAAGTGGTCTCTCGCCCGCCTTAGCGGAGCTTTGACCATATTTTTGTTGGGACAACCAAGTAGAATAGCAAGCTCATAGCTTTGTGCTTTTCCATTATATCTTTTTGAAATTATATCGATTCTTTACTTAATAAAAATACTGAACACGTGTTTCGAATAACCAAAAAATAATGTTGTATACAAATACTACAAAATAAAGTAACAAAAACACTTTAAATTAACCACCAAATCACAATGATTCCGAAATACTTTAAGTTAACCAACTCTATACACAACATCATCGTCATCATTGTCGTGGTGGCCTAGTGGTTAAAACACCAGCTTCTCAAGTATGAGTGTGCGGTTCGATTCCAGACCCGGCAAGTACCAATGTAACTTTTCTAAGTTATATGTACTTTCTAAGTATATCTTGGACACCAATGGCTGATTAAAAGGTGACGGAAAAGATCTTGAGGAAACCTGGACTTGTAAGTCTGAAATCGCGAACCCGCATTGAGCAAGCGTGGTGATTACGCTCAATCCTTTTCTGTATGAGAGGAGACCTGTGCCCAGCAGTGGGCGCGATAAAAAGGTTGATGATGATGATACACAACATGCATAATTGCCTAATAAATAAAACCTTAGTACAAGATACACATTCGCAACTTAACTTTAAAAAGAATACTTACACTTAAAACATAAGATGACCCGACAAAATTAAATTAAATAAAAAGTTAAAAAACTAAAACCCAACTACGACAAAAAACGACGCTGAAAAAGTATAAAACAAGATTTTCAGAATACTGAACTGAACAAAGTTGCTAATATAGTTGCAAGTAAATGGACACAGTAGACTCTACCAAGATGCCTTCGTTGTAAATTGACAATAATGTCTTACGATACTATTCTGAAGTATGCAATATTCACTATTTAGAGATAAATTTTCATGTTTGGAAAACCGCAGTCACACGTTATGAAAGTGCTACGGTAGGTATATGTAACGTGTGACTACGCCCTTCCAAACATGAAAATTTACTAAATAGTGAATATTGCATACTTCAGAATAGTATAAGACATTATTGTCAATTTAAGGCATCTTGGTAGAGTCTACTGTGTCCATTTACTTGCAACTATATTAGCAACTTTGTTCAGTTCAGTATTCTGAAAATCTTGTTTTATACTTTTTCAGCGTCGTTTTTTGTCGTAGTTGGGTTTTAGTTTTTTAACTTTTTATTATTTGTACTATTTTGGTGTTAAAGTGTATTTGTGGCGCGTAATATTAATAAAAGTTAAATTGACGAACTAAAAACTAGGTAGTTAACATACGACATCTCTTTTGACTTATGTATCGGCGTATAGTAATATGTAGAGATGTCCTATTTTATTTACTATTTCGTAGCGCTTGGAGCGTAGCGCGTATAGCAACGGTTTTCCCGCATGAAGCTCCCGGTTTTTCGTAGTAGCGACGCACATTTGCGTCGATGGCACCGAATGGGTCACGAATTAGTGGATGAGGCCGTTAGTATAAATAGATTGGATGTTTTTCTAACGGTGGTAGGCCATAACATCGGCTGCCGGCAGAAGTTACCACCCACCAGACAAAGTCTTGCCGCCAAGCGATTCGTCGTGTTCCAGCATGATGTCTGGTGAAGCCGTACAGAGGACGCGTCTGAGCACTTTGTGTTGTGTTGTGTGGCGAGTACGATGCGCCAAATGTTGTTGTGTCGGGAGTTTGGTCGTGGAGAGTCTCCAGATCAATCTCCCTCTGGCGCAGCATGGTTGGTCGTGTTGGTCTTGGATTTAACATTGCATCACCTGGCTCAACTGCCGTCATCCTTGCTATTCCTAAGTTTTTTAAGTGAATAGGCTTAATAAACTAGTGCGCAGGCATCAAGGATTGCGTCACTGCTTACCATCAGGCGGGATTGCAGTCAAGCGCTAGTTTATAATTATTAAAAAAAAAAAAACATATATTAAGAGGACCTGGGAAGATTTCTTAATCTATATAATTCTGCTAACGATCGACTGTCATGTGGATTTTTAAGTAATTTATTATGATCCAAGGCACTTATAAATAATCCCTCTATGGTTTTAACTCTACTGAGAGCGACATAGGCCTGTCCTTTAGCAAACAATGACTTTCCTAGATCTGTAACTTTTTTATCTAGAGTACAACCTTCTAATTTATGTACAGTACAACCCCAAGAAAGAATCAGCGGGAGCATTTTACGCTGAATTTGCCCAGAACCCCTCAAGCCGTCAAATTCAGTGAGGCAAGGCTCGATTTTGATAAGTCCGTTAGTATCTGCTTTTATGGATGCGTCGTCAAATTGTATGAGAACAGCGCTTGGCTGTTCTCCTGTTCCAACTGATCGCGCCGAAGAGCAGGCCATTCGAAGGCCTTCACCACTCCCATCGCTCCGTTTACCAAACCCTGGTTTACATTCAAATTTCTACGAAGCATTACTAGGGATTATGTACAAACATAAAGTACTCGTGAAGCTCTTTCAGATGATACCAAATACGGTATATTTATTTTAATTTTGTATTAACATAGAACTTTTTGTCCGCTAGAGGGCGTAATACTAAATTTGGTGACAAGCTCTAAAGCTCATAACCAACAGAATATCAAGGCCCTTCTAATGGTTCTGCAGTGGTCTTATTCTGATAAGTAGTAAAGAAGCTATCTATGAACGAAAAGATGTGAATTATATGCAATCAGCCGATGAATACAGGTAAAGTCACAAGCAAATGCTAGTAATATATATATATTCAAAATGTACAAGTTAAGCCCTTTCAAATGATACCAAACACGGCATATTTATCTTAACTTTTTTTTTTTACTCTGTATATTTTGTCCGCTAGAGGGCGCCACGTTAGATTTTGTGAAACTCCATATAGCCTATAACCAGCAGACAATTAAGACGCTTCTAATGATATGTCATTTATCGAATTCGAATAAGTAGTTTAGAAGTTACGAGGGAACAGATGAACATACATACATACATACATACATACATACATACATACATACATACATACATACATACATACATACATACATACATACATACATAGCCTGTCAAAATCATAACCCTCCTTTTGCTTTGCCGTAGTCGGGTAAAAACTAGAATTAAATATGGTAGGAAAAATATACTATACTAGCGGCCGCCAGCGACTCCATTCGCGTGGGGTTAGTTATGTTCCGCTCCTACTAGTCACAGCGTGATGTTATCCTTCCTGGATTAATGGGCTATCCAACACAAAAATAATTTTTCAAATCGGACCAGTACTTCCTAAGATTAGCGGTTTCAAACAAACAAACAAACTCTTCAGCTTTATATATTAGCATAGATGAGGGAGCAAAACTTTATAATGAGTTACTAATTTGTAATTCACAGTAACTAATTGTTCGTATATAAAGAAAGCCCTGCTATGTTATGTGCTATGGTAAAACGAAGCATTAACGGCGAATGTCAGTCATTAAATAATTTTAATTTATATTTTATTTTTCATGTTTAATTGTTTTGTATAGCTGTTTGTGATCCGTATATTTTATTCAAATTTCTCAATATTTAAGTGACCCGTAATATGTTTCTTTTTGCGAAATAAATAAATATTTAACCGAAAAGTCTTAAAAAAAACTAAAACTAGAACTGGGCTATGGTAGTGGGCTATTTGGAATATAAAATTCTAGTCATAATCACTGCGGAACGACAAACCGGGACATAAAATAAAACAACAAACCATATTATGGGGAGACATACATACAAGTATATTGAGTCGTGTTGTTGCGCCTAACTTTGATGAGCGAAGGATTCATATGGCTTTGGAAGCTGAAATAAGCAATTCCGTGACGAAATCTGTCGTATGATTTCATAAGACTTCTGGGGCCAAATTGTAGCAAGCGATAACAATGTTTTTGTGTATACAGGGTGTATCTGAAAACGTAACGCAAACTTCGCGAAAAGGCTACATCGCATGCCACTAACAAAATTATGATAGTCATTTATGTCGCTAATGAGAGGTTACAGAAATAACAGTGTTTAAAAAAAAGTGTCGGCTCGGCCTTTGAACGTAAAATTCCACCACTGGGGGTTTCAGAATCATGTAGCTTTGGATGGATCCAGTATCCATGGTACTCGTTTGTGCGTCGATGTCAGGTACACCCTTTATAGCTAGGACAAAATTTAAAACTCACGAACAATTTTTGTGTCTGCCAAAGGAACCCTCCTCTATATTAAATCTCCGCTGATTGCTGTCCATCTGTCCATTAATCCGTGCATACACCTGTCCGTCTGTATGTCTGTCGGTGGGCGTTTGTAAATAATATTACATGAACTGTAATGAGACTGTTGACATTTCAGTATGTATGTCTATTGTACCTAAGATATAAAAAAGGATAATTATATATATAGTATTTATACATATAATATACACATATAAAGTCAAAGGAGACCATACAAGATGTGCATTGAACAGCGTTTTTTGCCTTTTTCTTCTTCTTCAGCCTCTAGATGTCCACTGCTGGACAAAGGCCTCGCATCCATCGGCTTCCCGCGACCTTCACCAGATCATCGGTCCACCTTATTGGGGCTATGCTGCGTCTTCCAGTACGTGGCCGCCACTCCAGAACCGTACTGCCCCATCGGCCATCGGTTGTATGAGCAATGTGCCCTGCCCACTGCCACTTAAGTTTAGCGACTCGCAGAGCTATGTCGGTGACTTTGGTTCTTCTGCGGATCTCCTCATTTCTGATGCGATCACTCAGAGAAATTCCGAGCATAGCTCTTTCCATTGCCCTCTTTTTTGCCTTATTATCGCCTCGCACTTGGGGCTTTTTCTATTATATATACAATATGTAAAGAAAACCCTGTCCGATCCGTGAAGGTATTGTTAGGTATCGTTAACTGATTCTAATAATGCCTACAAAGCCGGGCTAAACTTAAAAAAAAATCCCCCAAAAAAAATAAATATTATTTCGAAAAAGCGAGGTAACTTAATGCATGTGCGGTAGGCAACCCGATAGCCCCGCCCCCCTTCACCCGCGCATGTATGCGCGGGTGAAGGGGGGCGGGGCCATGCGGCACGTGGTCGCATCGCTATTCGCTCCGTCACAAATGGTGTTGTCAGTTTTTTAAAAATTACCAAATTTCGGGGAAATTGGAATTAATACCCGGGAAAAAAAGATTATTTCAAAATTCATTATTATTGTTACTGTGATGATTATGTAAAATTTTATATTATATTTGGTCAAGTGTTTACCTAACCTTTATTATCCTTTTGGGTCGGACAGGGTTTTCTTTACATATTGTATATGTCTACGTACCTACTTTATAGCTTCCTAGAAACACCAAGATAAAGATAATAGAGACGAAAGTAACGATCTACCTACATACCTAAATTTAGAAATTGAATACCAGCTAAGTACTCTCTGAAGCTAAAGTTGGTACGCTGCTCACCTGGAGTGAAGTTACAAAATGAATATGCGAATGATAATTAGAAGCGCAATTGTGCTACAGAAAGTTAAACGTTTATCTTATAAATAGGTTCTCAACTTCAGAGAACTAAGTGATAACTGGCGTACGAATCGAACAAAAGTTTACCCATACTTGCTACGTCTAGTGTGTGGATGGGTGAACACTGAGACTAGTACCTAATTTGATTTTCCTAACTGACTACCTCTGAGAAGAAAAAGCCGAAACAAACTCAGGGATCATCGTCTTTTTTCGAGTCCAGACATTAAAAATGAAAATGTTTACAATTATTTACGTGATTTAAAAAAAAGAAAAACAGTGTTTAAAATGTCATAATTGTAGCATAATTACGCATAATGCATAATAACAATGCTTAGCACAGCGAGTAGCTCCGTCCCAAGCTTTACTGTCTTCTAAATAATCTGAAACAGAAGTTTGAAAGTCTGACAAAAGGTATCGTGTTACCTTGTACGTAGGTTGTGGAGGTCAGAATCTTTGGGCGGTTTATTGAGTCCAAAGCCGAAATGGCTGCAAGGAAACTAGGCGTTATTGCAAAGGTCCGGCGGTACCTACTTCACATCGAGACAGCTTCTAATGTTATACAATGCACAGGTTTGTTCGATTGTGGAGTATGCAGCCACATTTGGGCTGGTGCAGCAAAATGCCACCTGGCTACTTTCGACTTAGTGGAGAGGCGTGTGAAGAGGTTAAGAACAGACTCCAAAGCCTGCAACACAGGCGTAGAATTATGTCATATTATACATATATTATTATTATTATATCAGTCGTGGTGGCCTAGTCGTTAAAACACCAGCCTCTCAAGTATGAGTGTGCGGGTTCGATTCAAGGTCAGGCAAGTACCAATGTAACTTTTCTAAAGTTATATGTACTTTCTAAGTATATCTTGGACACCAATGACTGAAGGTGAAGGAAAACATCTTGAGGAAACCTGGACTTTATAAGTCTGAAATCGCCAACCCGCATTGAGCAAGCGTGGTGATTACGCTCAATCCTTCTCTGTGTGAGAGGAGACCTGTGCCCAGCAGTGGGACTATAAAAAGGTTGATGATGATGATGATGATACTTAAGTATATTATATGACAAAATTCCGCCAGCAACGGACAACTCGTCCTACGGAGAATATCCATCCTTAGCTTGTTAACACCACTACGATCCGGACGAAGCGTTTCGCCTCGTGTTTTTTACTGCGTACATCAAAGGACTGGAAGAATCTTCCCATCTGTAGGGTAATTACGTAACATACTATCACTAGCAATGGGTTTTATTTTGACAGTTTAACAACATTCATTGCGTTATTTGCGTTGTTGAGCAGACACATCTTTCGAACATAATGAGCAATGGATAAGCGATATACTTCAAAATTATTTCAATTGATAGTAATAGTGTGTTACGTAATTCAGCCAGCCTCCGTGGCGTAGCGGTAGCGGACGCGGCCGCGGCGCAAGGCGGCGCGGGTTCGATCCCCGCACAGTGCAAGTATTTGTATGCATGAATATAAATATTTGCACTGGTCTGGTCGTGCCTCGGAAAGCACGTTAAGCCGTTGGTCCCGGTTGCCATACGAACATCTAGTGGCAGTCGTTACGGGTTGTTGGAGCCCTCAAAAAGTCTAACAATTGGTCTAACTGCAATGCTTCGATGTCGCCTTCGGGTTGTGGAGGTCAGACGGCTGTCGCTTCACGGAAAATGTCGAACTTTAGTCATATCAGCAGTTGGACTGGTAAAGCGGACCCCAGATTCCAAAGCTGAAAAGGCTTCGGATGCGACTGGGATTAACGCTGGGATGATGATGGGAGTGTGTTACGTAATTATGGTGCTGATTACAATTTAAGTGTCTTCAAGGCTAGAGTGACTAGGCTTTTAATAAACTAGTGCGCCTTACCGCCGATGATTGCATAATTTTTACCATCAGACAGGATCGCGGTCAAGCACTTGTTTATAACGTATGAAAAAAGAAAGAAAGATAGTCGCTCCATGTAAAATAATGTTAATCAGCTGCATGCGGTTAGACTGGAAGCTGACCCTGAGCAAAGTTTAGAACAGGCTAGCCAGATAAACTTTTTAGTTTTCAAGAGAATAACCGTTGGATTTGGATTATAACAAACTATGTAGGTCTTATCTCTGAGTCCAACCGCAATATCTTTCAAATTGCAAAGGACGAATTAGAGGGGTTATCGGAAAAGCTAGGGGTCATCAGATATGTAAAGTGATTTTATGTAGATTAGAGTTACCCAACCCTCATATAAAAATATTTCTTCGGGCTTCTCGGAACTTTTCGTTATTGTTAACGTATTATTTCAACATGGATGATGTTACCAATATTATATAACTATGTTTGATTAAAAAGAAATGTTTTGGTTAAGAATAACAGCCGAAGTCAAGTTACATACCTAGCCTATAATGTTCACTATTGGGACACAGGCCTCCTCTCGGTGAAAGGGAGTGGGCCATAATCTACCTCGCTGGCCCAGTGCGGGCTGGTGCATGTCAGATGTCTTCAAAGTTTTTAGCTCTAGGACACGTCGGTTTCCTCACGGTGTTTTCCTTCACCGTTCTGAGAACAGTGGTGATGAAATAATTTACACAAAGTAATGCGCCTTCGAACCTACGACGAGCTACACTTGTATATTACGGCCGACACCATAGGGCCACCGCTACTCTCCAGTAGTCAGATTAAGCCCCTTTTAAATGGATGAAATTTTTTACATACCCCTCTAAATCTGTCAAAAATATATTCAGAAATATAACTTACTAGTTACACCCCGCGGTTTCACCCGCTTAAGTTTTGATCGGAATAAAAACTATCCAATGTATTATTCCCAGTCATAAGTTATCTGTGTGCCAAATTTTACCCAAATCCGTTAAGCAGTTTTTGCGTGAAAGATTAACAAACATCCATATATCCTCGCAAACTTTCGCATTTATGGTATTAGTAGGATATTTATTCTTCCCCGTTAGAATCTTGTAAGTACTCGGTGGTAGGCCATAATATCGGCAGAAATTACCACCCACCAGACAAAGTCTTACCGCCAAGCGATTCGTTGTGTTCCGGCATGATGTCTGGTGAAGCCGTACGGAGGACGGGTCTGAACAGTTGTGTTGCGATGTGTGCCGGGTACGATGCGCCAAATGTTGTTGTGTCGGAAGTTAGGTCGTGGAGGGGCTCCAGATCAATCTCCCTCTGGCGCAGCATCGTTGGTCGTATTGTTGAGTTTAACATTGCATCACTTCGTTCAGCTGCCGTCTTCCTACTATTCACTAAGCTTTTTTAAGTGAATAGGCTTAATAAACTAGCGCTCTTCGCCATCAACGATCGCATCACTGCTTACCATTAGGCGGAATTGCAGTCAAGCACTAGTTTATAAATAGTAAAAAACAAAATTACACCTTGGAATAGGCAACTAGCTTCATTTTTCTGGCTGACTGACTCCTTGAAAATTCAGAAGGGCCTGAAAACGTTTAATTAAAATGCTTAAAGCTTTAATACATATAGGTATGCCTAACTTAAGGAAAATGTTTAATCTTTTTGTCTTTAAGGACTAAGGATAGTTACTTTGGACGGTTCAAAAGAAATAAAAGAGAGCTTTATTTGAATTGAAACCTTTTTGAGTAGGTATGCCACTGGCGTGACATAATAAAACAGGTTTTCAAAAAAAGGTTACATAATAAAACAGGTTATTCGGTGGTAAGTTACCATCCACCAGACAAAGTCATGTCTCCAAGCGATTCGTCGTGTTTCGGCATGATGTCTGGTGAAACTATACGGAGGACGGCTCTGGGGCCCTAGCCAATGTAACATCGCTAAACCAGCTCATAACTAGTAGTAGTGACCACGTGACGTAATAAATCACGTGGTCAATCGTTTTCGTTATTAGTAGGTTTGGTATTCGATTTCGTTTCGTTATGAAGCGATTTTACATTGGCTAGGGCCCCAGTGCAGTTGTGTTGCGATGTGTGCCGGGTACGATGCGCCAAATGTTGTCCTGTCGGGAGTTTGGTCGTGGAGGTTCTCCAGATCAATCTCCCTCTGGCGCAGCATCGTTGGTCGTGTTGGGTTTAAAATTGCATCACCACTCTCAACTGCTGTCTTCCTTCCTATTCACTCAGTTTTTTTTTGAGTGAATAGGCCTCTTAATAAACTAACCCGCATTACCATCAACGATTGCATCACTGTTTACCATCAGGCGGGATTGCAGTCAAGCACTAGTTTATAATTATAAAAAAAAGGGTAGGCATGCCACCGCCGTGACAAAATAAAACAGGTTTTCAAAAATAAATTACATTAGAAATGAAGGACTAATTCAAAAGGTATATATATTATTCTTCCACCTTCGGCGTTTCTGAGAATGCTGGAATTGTTGTGATAATGAAGCACTCACTCACTCGAGTATACGCAACCCACGCGCTGATGACAGTTCTAATAATTTTTCCACGTACCTACCCACCATTTGATTCAGTTATTTGATGTAGTTACTTGTCTATTATGCTAAATTTATTACATTATTTCACGATTTTGCTTTTTATTAAATATCAATTTCTTATCTACAAGAAACTATCCGCTATCTACTGAAATTCTAGCAAGGAGAACAGTACGTCACCCACTTGATTGTCAGAAATGTAAAACTACCCACTATGTAAAAAAATGTAAAATGTACTACAATCTGTCTTCTATATAAATAAAGATTACATACAAAATGTAAATGTAAAAAAAATTCTGTTTGGTTTCGCTTTATCATTACTAAGATTTTTTTCATTTAATTTTGTTTTCCAACAAAATGTACAATATGGAGACAATAAATAAAAATACTAGTAATACTAATGTTACATAAACAAATTAAATACTAGTGATGGGCCGACTATGGAATTAGTTAATTTTTGACTAGCTATGGTGACAAAACTGTTGGATATTTTTGATCGAATTTTCGTACGCAGACTGGGAATGTCATAAGATAGATGTAGTTCAACTTCAACTAGACTGTACATTGTACATCAATAAATTAAACTGCGTATATGTTATTATGGTAACAAAACTATGTAGAAATATAATACTCGCGACATGTTTTATACTGACATAGGTTTGTGAGTACTTATTAAATCATTTATTGTAAACGTCACTGGGTATATTATTGACAGTATATCTAGATAATTATAATCAGTAACAGCGTCTATCTAAATAAGCATAATCTGTCTATTTATTTATTTTATTATTTAGGTATGTACACACAATAAAATACATAAAAATACGACGAAATTAAGATCTGAGTACAAAGGTGCTGCTTATTTCTTAAGAAATTTCTTCCAGCAAACCTGCGAAAGGAGAAGTAAAACCGAAATGTAGACAATAGTGTGTAAGAACAAGAAGGAAATAGAATATGACTATGATAAGTATAAAAGTAATAATATTAAATATACCTAAAGTAATAATATTAAACATAAAACCAAAAACACAACAATATTACAAAACAAGAAAACACGAACAAAATAACTATACTTAAATAAATACATAATACTAAAATATATAAATAAATACAAATAATAAACGAATTCTCACAATATAGAGGAAAGGTAATGCTCTTTTAATCGGCGTTTAAATATAGAAATAGTGTTTAAATCACGAAAGTTATTCTGGCGGGAGTGAATTCCACAATCTTACAGCATGTACAGAGGAGGAATAGGAATAGTAAATCGTATTATGAGGATGAGATTTAAGGATGGATCTTAGGTGTGATCTACAGGGTGCCCCGCCAGAACACGCGTAAGAAAAACGCTCACGCAGGTAGGAAGGATAAGACGGGTTGTGTAAGATGTTGAAAAGGAGACCTAAAATCCTAGTATTCCTGCGAAGGCGGATTGGGAGCCACTTGAGTTCCTTGCGAAGGTGAGAAACATGGTCATACTTACGAAGACCGAAAATAAAGCGAATGCACAGGTTTTGCTATCATATGTTTAATTATATTACGTTATGGTAATTACCTAAAAGTGAATTTAAATGTATGATTTATAAATATATACTACCACCATGCAGATACATACCTATATCTTTCTTCTATACAATAATATGTAAAGAAACCCCTGTCCGGTCCGTGAAGCATGTAAAGCCGGGCTAAACTAAAAAAAAAAAAAAAACAAAAAAAGAATATTATTTCGCAAAAAGAGGTAGCTTAAGACATGTGCGGTAAGCAATACATGAGCGGGCGAAGGGGGACAGGGCACGCGGCACGCGGTCGCATCTCTATTCGCTCTTAATAATACCGTCAAAAATGGTATTGACACTTTTTTAATAGTTACCAAATTATGGAGAAGTTGGAATTAATTCACGGAAAAAAGATTATTCCAAAATTATTTATCTATTGTTTTATGATGATTAGGTAAAATTTCATATTTATTTGGTCATTTGTTTACTTAACCCTTATTATCCATAAGAGTCGGACGGGGTTTTCTTTACATATTGTATGTTAAAATTCCTAAAGTTGTATAAGTATGTATATAAATATGTTAGGATGGTTTTAGACCAAACGAGGGCGGAAACAGAACTGTCACTTCAAAACCTGAAGCTTAGTGTACACTGTAAACAGTACGACATGATACCTCAAGGATCGATCCATGTCAGTCGTAAACCAGGCGATGTAACTAATTCCTATTTTTATTACGCACTAAAACATTTATTTCGGATGCCTTCCAATATCACGTTACATTAATCTTAATTTGTGGCACTATAAATTACTTACAAATTGTAGTATTTGGGTACTTAAGAATTGGAAGGTTGCTTTTACTATGAAAGGTTTCTGTATGATCGATATTGAATGTTGTTTATGGCGGCTGTAATTAGGCGTGGCTTAAAACCGTGGTTCCTAATGAGCGATGTGATATGATATGGTGTTATTTTTCGTGATGTAGGGTCGTAAATTTACGGTCGTGGATAGAGGTGAGGAACTGAATAAAAATGAGTTCATGAGCTTGTTATGTTTAACAATACATTATTTCAGGCTTAATCACTTGGATGTAGTAAACAAAGATATGTAATTTTATTTTCTGTTGCTAGTAGTAAACCTGCGACCTCGTTCCCGTGCATATTATATTTCATGGGTTTTGCGCGGACCACCGTTTCCTTTCCTGAAATAAAAATATCCTTAGTTATAGTTCGTATAATAGCAAAGGGTCAATTCTCGTAATAGAAATTTTTAAAATCTAGTCACAGACTCGACGTCAAAAAAATGTCTAAAACTTATCAAAATAACTAAGTAGAAATTAGACGTATTATTTGACAGATTGAAACTGAAATGAGACTGTCATCATATCAGCGTTAATCCCAGTCGCATCCGAAGCTTTTTCAGCTTTTTAGTCTGGGATCCACTTTATCAGTCTAACTGCTGATTTTGGCTAAATTCCGATATTTTCAGTGAAGCGACTGCCGTCTGACTTCCACAACCTGAAGGCGATATCGAGGCATTGCAGTTAGATCAATTGTTGGACTTTTGAGAGCTCCAACAACCTGGAACGACTACCATTAGATGTCCGTATGGTAACCGGGACCAATGGCTTAATGTGCTTTCCGAGGCACCACCAGACCAGTGCAAATATTAATATTCATGCATACAAATATTGGCGTACGGCCGCGTTCGCTGCCGCTATGCCACAGAGGCTGACTGAGATCAGACTGTGAAAGTTATTATAATTTAATAAGTAAAATGAGCCTTCAGCTATCTGCCAGTGGACATGCTGTCAATCGGCCCAGCCATTTCCGTATTAGGCGTTCCATTTTAGCCGTTACAAACGGACAGTATTTAAAAATGTAAAGCAATGGTCTCGATTCTCGTGTTTGTGAAAACCAAACTAAATTGAAAAGCCCAATGCAACTTTTTTTTTTCTATTCCATTATGAAAAAAAAAGAAGATAAAATATTAGTTTTGTCCTGTAAAATTAATATACTCCACAGACATTTTTTTTTTTGGTTCATTTCTTTCCATTCGGGCGAATGGAAAAGGCAAAGGCATACAGCCAAGTCTTCAGTAATTTTTTTTTCTTCATTAAATATCTATCCTAACTTATCATAACTTATCCTAATTTATCCTAACTTATCCTAGCATAACTTAACCTAAACTAACTCCTTTCGTTTTACGCGTTTGGACGATAAGGAGCGGTTTAGCGTAAAGACATGATGAGGCCACTATGCTACAATATTTCACTGTTCTTTTTGAATTATTCACTGAATGCACTTTTTACTACATAAATCACGCGTTTTTATTTAGTAAACGACACTTTAAATAATTTTAAAAGTCCAATGAAAAATGAGCGTGACACTCATCTTGACATTCCCGCCACTCCATAGACAGTTTAGACTTGATTAAAAACATAGTCAATTTACGCCAGGCGCAGACTAATTTGATAGGACTAAGCCAATATTTATTTTCTGCCCTTTACATAATGAAATAGAAAAAAACGATATACTGAACTTATGTACCTATATTTAGTTTTGTAAATAAGAGAATCAGGGACAATATCTGATATAAAAAAAAATAATACTTATCTTAATAATCAATTCTAAATTAGGCTAAGCCTTTATTTTGAAACCTTATACGCATTATCTTTGTATGTACTTCTTTGTTTTTTTTTTCGTTGATAAAACCTAGTTTTTTGGCCTTCTTTTATTTAAATCTATACTTGTTTATTTTACTCATGTGCATAATTCATACGTCCATATTATAATGTTATAAATTCGAAAGTAAAGCTTTCACGCACTATTTATTACTATTTTTGGCTATTTTTCACCCAGCATGGCAGACAAAGTCTCTGGCAGCAGCAAATAACCTACAAATAAAGACATATCAGTAAAACGTCATAATATCAACATGGTAAAAGGCTCCTCTGTTTTGTGCCATTCTTCCTTGATCTTCCTCGTGCCCTTTTTAGGCCTGGCCTTGCGAAATTACTTATAAGAAAATTTTGCCTGTATTCCAGAAATCTCGGAAAGGGTTACCTCTAATTTCGCCAGTTATGACTATTCCCACATACCTAATAGATTTTTACATAGGTAGGTACTACAGTAATTAATGTGAAGGATAAACACATTCTTTCGCATTTGAACGAATAGCGAATTGGATAGACTTTTTTTATGTATTTTACTTCGATTTGTAAATCTATACTAACTTAAAAAGTTGAAGAGTTTGTTTGATTGTTGGTTTGTTTGTTTGTTTGAATGCGCTAATCTCAGGAACCACGGGTCCGATTTGAAAAATTCTTTTTGCGTTTTTTAGCACTTTAGGCTATAACATCACGCTGCGACCAATAGGAGCGGAGCATATCGAAAGCTACGTGGGTGAAACCGCTTGGCGCAGATAGTAAATTATATATTCTAAACCTGATTAAAACGTTTCTTCTACAGATATCTCGTTCGGGCGCCCGGCGTGTGGTGCTGCAGCAGGCGACGCCAGCCATGGCGGGCCGGTTCCGATGCGAGGTATCGGCCGACGCGCCCACCTTCCACACGGAGATACGATCAGCACCCCTTGAAGTCGTCGGTAATTAACATCATGTTATATTACGAATAAAGTGATATATGTTAGTATGCGGTGGCAATGAATTCAGCATTTCTCGATAAATCGTTGGGTCAGAATGGTTTCTTTTTGTATATGTTTACCTAATTATAGTTACGTAATTTTTTGTCGCATCTCGGCAAACGTAGCGTAGGACGCCCTTGGGCGAGATGGAGCGACGACATCAAAAAGGTGGCTGGTAGTGGCTGGCGGAGAACTGCTCAGGATCGAGCTTGTTGGCGTGCCATGGAGGCGGCCTATGTCCAGCAATGAACAAGTAGAGGCTGATTATGATGATGATGATGATGATGAATTTTTTGTCATTGAAATGTGCCTTTGTATGTTGTTCTTACACAGGTACACCATTTTGTGTACTTTTTGTGCACTAGATAAATTCTTTATCTGCATATCTCTCGAAAAACAAATTTATGAGTTATCGAAAAAATCTTAATGGCAGTTTTTGTAAAATAATTTAGTTTATCAATATTATCAAGTTGACTCACCTTATAGCCTACAAAGCAATTAACTATTCAATCGGTCAGAACAATAACACAGTTATTACTTTCCATTCGAATGACTCACTGATTCAAATTTTCAAAATCGTAACGTATATAAAAGGATCAGTTAATTTTGTCTCTTAGAAAAAACACCAATATTCACGTTATTAAAAAAAAATACGTGAATATTGGTGGTAAAATCATTCCTTTCTTTTTTCCCTGCCCTAACCGCAGAGTAATTTCATTTCAATCTGTAGGTTATAATTTTCCTGACAATATCAGAAAATTATCATATTTTAGGAATATTAATGCAGTTGCCGGCCAGCAATTGGCATGGGATTAGGATTACCATAACTTGGGGAATTATTGAAGGCAATATATAATGACATTGGGATCTGAAATTAATTTTCACTTTGGTAAATATGAAGCCGGAAATATTACAGTCATAAAATGTGTGAAGTGGAACGAGTACTAAACAAGTGGATCAACATAGCCTACAATTCATTTATGAAGTGAAACAGTTTTGCTTTTCTACGGTTTATGTTTTCCTGAAGTATCTATTGTATAATTACAATATACAATACCTATGTAAAGAAAACTTTGTCCGATCCGTGAAGGTATTGTTAGGTATCGATAACTGATACTACTAATGCCTACAAAGTCGGGCTAAACTTAAAAAAACCCTAGAAATAAATATTATTTCGCAAAAAGAGGTAACTTAATAAATATGCGGTACAGTGCTATTCGCTGATAATAATACCGTCAAAAATGGTGTCCTCACATTTTGTAAAAAAATTGGGGAAGTTGGAATTAATTCGCGGAAAAAAAAGATTACTTCAAAATTCATTAGTATTGTTACTATCATGATTATTTAGAATTTCATATTTTATTTGGTCATGTGTTTACCTAACCTTTATTATCCTTACGGGTCGGACAGGGTTTTCTTAACATGTAGTATATACAACATTATTTTTTGTATATGCGAAACCCGAAACACGTGTCCAGTATTCTTATATAAAGAATTTATGTACAAAATTTAAAAAAGATATCACGAAATATCACAAAGTTACGACCATTTTATGTTACCTGGTTGCCCCAATAAAAATATGGCCAACGCACCGCTCTCCCGCTCGCACCTGCAGCGCTTCGTCATCTTGCGTTTATTGATAATAATTTCTGTTTGTATTGTAATTATCTAGTGATAACATTTTTCATCTGTGATAACGGTCATTCAGGTGTCATTCAGGCTGTGATAACGGTAAAAAATATCGGCCGTAAGTGATAAAAAAAGTGTAGTATAATTTACTTAAAACATGTCAATATTACTTAGAACGAAATGCGCCCCTGCATAACGAGGCCGGGACTCGTCACGCTGTGCCCACGCCTCTAGTGACCACTACGATCTGCCGTAATGTGCGCTTGGTAACCACACTGCAACAATTTTTAAATATACTTGGGAAAAAATATATTTAACATGGTATAAAAATGATTGGAATCGATTCAGTAGTATCTTCTTTTCATATTAAAATATTTTAAAGAAAAATAACGTTGTTTATAGGTATGGCTAAAGCAAAAAGAAGTATCGTTTTTGACGTTAACTAAATTATTTAAATAAATATATACAATTAACGCACTTTACACACAATAAATATAATATTTAAAAATCAATAAAGCAACAAATCTAAAACATAACATCTTAACATAACATACCACAAAATTTTATCACAAAAATAAAAGTGTAACAGTGACACTATTACAGATTACCAAAAGATTTATTACGAATTTATTTGATTCGAGATGTGTCTCAAAAATTGCGTATAATAATAGAGTTTTACTATTTTTATGCCCCCTTGTAAACAAGTAACAAACCATCTAAACATGCTGATCAATTACCTACTCATACTCTTTGCTGATTAGCACTATTTCAATTAATGTAACTCTAAATAGCTATTGTATATTATTGACAATATTAATCTGAAAACTGACCTTAATAAAACGAACATATTGCATTTTAGTCAACATTTATCAACTATGATTTAATATTCAATACAATAATAGAATTATTGCTAAAGTTGACAAGTACTATTATTCCTTGGAGTAATGATTGGCATAAATCTGAACAGGAAGGCAGTTAACATTAAAACTTGTTGTATCTCTGATATAATCATTTCTAACAATAAACCAACATTTTAATACTTTCATTCTTTCATTTACATTATACTTCACTAGCTGCGCCTGCGGTTTCAGCTGCGTAAGCTTCGATCCCGTGTGTATATCGGAATGAAAGTATTTTTGTGTTATTCCAAATTGAAAACTATCTCTGTGGCAAATCTCACCTAAATCCTTTCAGTAGTTTTTGCGTTAAAGAGTGACAAACATCCATCCATACTCACAAACTTTCGCATTTATTAGATTAGTTTACATAAACCTTCATTTGCATATCTCTTTTTCGCCTAAAACACAGGATAAATTAGTTTATACAATACTTTGTCACTTCACATAGACTTAAGAAAAATTGTATTGACTGAAGTGGTGTTAAATTTGAAAAAAAAATAAAATTGTATAGACACATTATAATATTGACACATCTCGAGATCCCCGGGTCACGGACTTTTGAAAACCGAAGCGAACTCGCAGAAGCCCTTTAGACAATTTCAAATGATAAACACCTACCCTAATTTGATGGACATCTTATAATATTGTAATAGTCTTCATGACTATCAAATAGAACACTTCGTCTTATTCACATTTTCAAATCTCTTCGTGAACCTGCTGGGTTTGACACCCTTAAAATGCATTATGCCAGTCGATCATTGGATATTGCATAACTGCTAAGGGTGGAGCAGCGAAGACTTGTTTTCTGAGGGCAGGGAGGGCTCAGAGGGCGATACTTAAAGTTATGACTAGGAACCCGCGCACACGTTCTGTTCTTAGAGTGCATGCCACCCCCTGACCCTAGGAAGCGAACATATATGTCCAGTTTAGTTATATAATTTGTATGTATGACCTATCACCTTATATACTCTTTGGTAAATAAATATGTTTATTATTATTATTTATTATTACTATTAATAATTTGTTGACATTTAAAAGTTTTTACACCACTAAAGACAAGATATGACTGCCCGCAAGTCATGTTTGGCCTTTGTGGCATATAGTAGTGGGCAGCTTGCCGCCCGGTAAGGACCAGGCCCGAGTTGACGGCCCAAAGAGAGGTCAACACATAGCGACGGGGTCCACAAAGACCGATGCCTGCTAGGGCCGAGGTTTTACAGGCAAGTGAAAGAACATGGGGGGGTTTTAGACGGCTAAAGTCTGACACGCCCTATCGTTCTGCCCAGAGCGGGAGAGGGCATTTCATGATTTCCCTTAAAAAAAAAAAGGACAACTTGATCCAGGCTCGTGGAATTTTCGAAAAAAGTTTCTTGTCCCCTAGTGCACAGGCAAATGAAGGAATACGGGTGAATTTTAGTCACTAAAAGTCTGACACGCCGGTCCGCTCCGTCCAGGTCGGGAGAAGACATTTGATATCCCAAACAAAAAAAAAGTTGTAAATTATTAATATAATATTATATATTGAAAACTTGTTTGCTCTGTATGCATAATCATGTTCCCATAAATGAAGTATATTGAATAAAAAAAAATCATAACATTATCAGCACGTTTTTCAGTCAAAGAAGATAATTTGTAGATATATAAATTTTAAGTAGAAATGACAAAAAACTTGGAGTTACTGATTCTCACGATTGCAATATTGGTAAGCCAAAACATTGATATTTCTATGCTATATATATTTTCCCGAAATAAACGATGATAAAAACCGAATCAAAATCCATTAGGTAGATTGGAAGAATAACGCAATAATACACACAGACATAAAGAGCGACTTTGTTTTGTTCTATTTATAGCATACGACGGTTGAATACAATATCGTAAGACACATTAGTAGCTACGCCAGTAATTTCAGGAAAACCTTTACCGTGACAGTAAATCGGGTCAAGTGCATAACAGACGAACCTCTGTGAAGAAGCTCTTCAAACAAAGTATACGTTATTCCAGTACGTTGAACAATATTACAGACATAACACTCTAAACACGAATTCTACTTATGTATGTTGTAAATGTGAAAGTTTTGGATGGTTGTGTCTACGAGACTATGGTGAGTTTGAATGTACGTTTGCCACTACATCACGCTTTAACAGCTGAAAGGTTTTGAGTGAAAATTTTGCGTATAGGTAAACTATAGAATCAGAATCAGATATTTTATTTGTAAAACATAGGTAGGTAATACAGATGGTGATGATGTAGCTGGGATTAAACCTTAGAATATTTAATATCTTGGCATATGGGGTGGCAGCGACGCGCTACCATACTATCCATATCATAATTATCCTACCGTAAATTTTATACGTCTATAGACCAAACTTACAGTAAAATAAATGGCATTTCATAGAAAAGTTACGCAGTTAAAATGGATGAAACTGTAATTTATTTTTGTATAATGTTCGCCGAACGTTTTTAATTCAGGATGGTTGAGAAGGACTGAATTCATAGTAACAGTCACCTTTTAAGTCATAGTTTTGAGGGAGACTATGCAGGCCATAGTTATGAACAAATTAAGTAACATCATTCTAGTCACTGAAGTTAGATAGGTTTAAGTTACAAGTTTAAATGTTACATCAAAAGTTTTCAGATTACGATTAAAGTTTAAGCTGCTCATCTTTCTATAGTTTGTTGTTGAGATAATAAACTTGTTCTGTAGAGTAAGTGTTTATAAAGTTTTGATTTACAGAAGTTAAAGCAAATTTTGAGAATTTCTGTAAAATATTATTTATCCAGCATAATCAGCTTATAAGGTTACCACTGCTGGGACTAAGGTCTCCTATTTTCGGGGGAGTAGGGGTCCACAAAGCAGTCCGATCGCGGGTTGATAGATCTCACATGCTTTCGAATTTTTAATTCTGGGACATAGTTTCGTCACAATGTTTTCCTTCATCGGTTTGAGTGGTGATGACTGGTCATACTGCTTAGTCTTCACTGCTATATCATAATTACTTGCTTATAGTTCACCTGGCCATACTGGCCCAGCACTCACGCGAATAACGCTTAAAACGAATTAAATGTCAAAAGAATGCAGATGGATGGACCTTTTTCTTTTATCATTATTTATCTACTAGCTTTCCGCCCGCGGCTTCGCCCGCGTGGAATTCGGTTATATCGCGCTTTTTGGATTTCTCTCCTCTCGGGATTTTTTTTTTCAATAAAAGATAGCCTATGTCCTGACTCAGGGCCTAAAGATGTGCCAAATTTCATCAAAATCGGTTGAGAGGTTTAAGCGGGAAAGCGTAACAGACAGACAGACAGTGTTACTTTCACATTTATAATATTAGTATGGATAAATGGCTCAAAAATAGCCGTTTTTCATGTCTGTGTGACCGCTTAATGCGTTTTAATCCATACTAATATTATAAATGTGAAAGTAACTCTGTCTGTCTGTCTGTCTGTTACGCTTTCCCGCCTAAACCTCTCAACCGATTTTGATGAAATTTGGCACAGACAATCTTTGGACCCTGAGAAAAAACATAGGCTACCTGTTATCCCGGAAAAATTTGATATTCCCGAGGGAAATCTAAAAAGCGCGATATAACCGAACACCACGCGGGCGAAGACACGGGCGGAAAGCACACAATCTTTAGACCCTGAGAAAGGACATAGGCTACCTTTTATCCCGGAAAAATTTGATGTTCCCGAGGGAAATCTAAAAAGCGCGATATAACCGAAATTTACGCGGGCGAAGCCGCGGGCGGAAAGCTAGTCATATATAAAAGTCATGAATATACAATGGATTTTTACGTGATTTTCATCGAAATTTAGGAATCAATTTTGAAAGGTTTATGTGGATAATTCATATTAACCTTACATATAAAGAAATTTACTACCCAAACTGACGACTCAGTGGGTCTCGCGATGAAAATGGGGCAGGGCTTAGTATGAGCTGGATCTCTTTGATTGCAGTTCTGGACAGAGAGAGAGGTGGGAAGAGAATTGAGAGGTTTTCGTTCAGAAGTGGAACCTAAGCTTTATATTACCTGTTTTACTGAGTGATATGCTTCTCATTGTTTTTATAACTTCTCATATCTAGCAAATTTTATGAAGCACACATCACTCGGTTCGTTATACAATCATTGGTCGCCTTGTTTTATCCAGTACCCAGTATTTGCATATTAATAAAATGACAAAATGACGGAAAGTAATTCTGAAACTTCATACAATCATTTCGAAATTTTCGATAGCCGAACGATGTAGCATGCACACAATGTACAATATTAGTCAAGTACACACATCAAAAGTGTCTAGGGATCAACATATATTTTTGCAATAACTTTTCTCCTGATTGATATTAATTAAAATTTTCTTTAAGGATTCATCAAATAAAGTGTTTTCGTTTGTCACAGTAACGATAAACCAAGTCACCTTTGCATTAATAAAGAAATTTGCCATTTTCCTAATAAAGGGATATTTGACATTTGAACCACTAACACAAAAGTTCGAAAAAAAGACTGAAATAACAGTTTTCTCTAAAATTTTATTGGGTAACTTAAACAATTAATAATCCGTGTTTCTACCGCGAACACTAACAACACAATAACATCGGTTTGGCATACTCAAAATGAGTTCATCCAAATCACGCTGTGGAATGGCCGCCCATGTTCGTTGCAACAACAAAAAAAGGTCTTCTTGCGACTGGATACCCTCCATATTCGGCAGAGCTCTTCTCTGTAGCATATCCCATGCATGCTCAATCGGGTTCAAGTCTGGCGACTGAGCAGGCCAGGGCAGGACATTGATGTTAGCTGCGGCGAGAGTCTGTCTTACAACTCTTGCGGTGTGCGGTCGTGCATTATCATGCATTAACTGAAATAAGGGACCGATTTGCACTTGTAGAGAAACGATGACGTCTGATACAATCGTTTCAGCATAAATTTGAGCGTTGAGGTTGCCTCTGATCCAAATCAACTCAGTTCTTCCGCCGATCCAAATACCCGCCCATACCATGATGGTTCCACCACTATAAGGATGGACTTCCTGGCAGGATTTTAATCGCTGTTGGCGTCCAGGGGTTCTCCAGTGTCGTATACGTCTTGTATCCGGTCTCATACCAAAACGAGACTCATCAGAAAAGTACACGAAACGCCATTGTTCTTCTGCCCAATTTCTGTATTCAAGAGCCCATTGATATCGAATCCTACGATTGTGCATTGCTATAGGTGGTACCCGTAGCGGTCTTCGGGAATGAAGGTTCACTTCATGCAAGCGGTTTCTGACTGTTTGGTCGCTAATTAAGTTCCCTGAAGAGTGATGAAGCCTCACGGCTAACATCATGGCGGTTATTGTTGGAGCTCTTCGAGTTAAGATTTGAATGTATCGGTCTTGTCTCCGTGTGGTGCAGCGATACCGTCCTCCATGGCGCTCAGCCACGGTACCAGTGCTTCGGTAACGTGTCCAAAGTCGACTGATAACACTCTGACTTGTATTCAGAGCTAAAGCCACAGTACGTTGCCGGGAACCAGCTTCTATCATTCCCACGGCTCTGAGCATTTCTTCCCTGCTTAAATGACGTCGCCGCTCCATAATAACGTTGGTTTTAATCAGTAGTAGGGAAACAGTAGCACTAATAATGTCTTCAATGCGTTGTATGTTTTTATAGGGAAAATATTGACAGCTGATTTTCATCTTTTACTCGAATTTGATTCACAGTTCCTGATTCAAATTATGAAATGCACCAAAAAGGATCCATATAAATTTATAAAATCATAAATTTATTACAAAGCCACATCTCAATCTCAAGAAATCCGCATAAAAATGCTTGATCCCTAGACACTTTTGATGTGTGTAGTTTCCGTTTCTATTAAAATTTGATGTGGGTATCTACTATACGAATAGTTATGTAGTAAAGGGACAGAATAAGTTCTTGTGTGTAGGCATACCCTTTTCTATTCAATGCTTACTAAGTAGGTATCTAATTCCTTATTATTTAATGACTCTAAGAATTATACTAGTATTTATATAGTACTGAAACACTGGCTAACACGATATATATATATACTAACTGACCCGTGAGAAAAATTCTCACTATACTAATTAGAATTTTTAAGTCGTTTTTATAAATAAACAGTGAAGCGGAATAATTTGAAAATAGTATTCCATGGTACCAGGGACGAATATCTGTCGATTGGTGGGTCGGACGTTCAGATTGGTTCGATAGAAAGAGTGAAAAAGGGAGAAAACGGTTTCAGACCCTTGGAGAAATAATATATGTTGATATATATATGTATATTAAAAAAGGACAGCCTCCGGGGCTACGCAGGGTGGCGCGGGCTCGATCCCCGCACAGTGCAAGTATTTGTATGCATGAATATGAATATTTGCACTGGTCTGGTCGTGCCTCGGAAAGCACGTTAAGCCGTTGGTCCCGGTTGCCATACGAACATCTAGTGGCAGTCGTTACGGGTTGTTGGAGCCCTCAAAAGTCCAACAATTAGTCTAACTGCAATGCTTCGATGTCGCCTTCGGGTTGTGGAGGTCAGACGGCAGTCGCTTCACGGAAAATGTCGAAGTTTAGCCATATCAGCAGTTGGACTGGTAAAGCGGACCCCAGACTCCAAAGCTGAAAAGGCTTCGGATGCGACTGGGATTAACGCTGGGATGATGATGATGATGATATATATTAAAAAAGGGAATAGAGTACGAAATAGATATGTTGATGACGTGGGATTGGCGAGAGGAGGCAAAACGCATAACTCCGCTGCCTCAAGAAATCGCGGTACAGCGGGCACAGCTCCGACGGGATCTTATAGCAACATGGAGAGTGCAATTGTTGCAACCCCGTGCTGGGCACGCCAGAATAGCGGCGGTAAGTTCCCTCTTTGTGGAGTGTCCAGAACCCCTCAGGCAACTCTTCATAGAGGGGACTCTACGCTATGGCGCTCTCACCTTCCGCCTGACTCAGTCCTCACCAGATACGACTTTTTCTCCAGGTCTCTGTTCTGGACAAGGTAGGAGGAAACACCAGGGTGTCACCACAATGTAATTACTGTAAATAGGCACGATAATTATATGTCATCACTCGTAGAATCAATCGTTTCCTGTAATCACCTTCGCGAAGTCATATAATTTCCAAAATCCATTTGTTTTAATAAAACATATTTTGACATTATCAGTTATTCCACATTATGATAATAATAAGACCCACCACACGTCGCTGTTTAATCGGAAGATAGTTTAATCGTCATTACTAATCAGATTATTTCGCCGTTCGTCTCCAACTAAACGGTATCAGTTCCGCTTTACATACACTGAAGTGTAGAATTTAAACGGAATTTCATTTCCCATTACGATATCGTTTAACTGTCTAATCTTCTTATATTAAATTAACTTACAAAAATATAACACTTAACGAAACTAAATATGGCGTCAAAACCGCATCAATATCGACTTGGAATGTATAACCTAAGCACTGGCAGCGTTGGCATATTGTATAGCAATGCTTAGTCTCTGGCCATAGTAAAAGCCAGTCCTTAAAGTTGATTAAATTCTAAATATAATGCGTATGTACAAAGCATTCCATAGATAAATTAATTTGTTTGTCGATCACTCGCAAAGTAGGTATGATAAAGAGGCGTATTTACATTTTGATGATTTACTTCTAGATATTTCACAATCTGTTCTGACTTATCTTCTCAGGGATTCTTCTGATCTTTTCAGAGATATTTATATGAAATGATCAGTGTGAACGAGTCCTCGAGTGGAGACCGCGTCTCGGCAAATGTAGCGTAGGACGCCCTTGGGTGAGATGGAGCGACGACATCAAAAAGTGTCTGGTAGTGGCTGGCGGAGAACTGCTCAGGATCGAGCTTGTCGGCGTGCCATGGAAGAGGCCGTCCAGCAGTGGACGAGTAGAGGTTGATGATGATGATGATGATCAGTGTGATCAAGTTTTTACTGTAACTAGTTTTACTTGATAAAAATCTTAATGTTGATTTAGAATTCCAATCCGATTTACTAAACCTTACCGTTTTAACATTGATAAAGTGAGCCCCTAATGCAGTGCGGTGGAAGTCCGAAAATGCCAGGTTTTCATGCAGACATTATCTAGCGAATGCAGCTTCAGTAGATATGCGACAGTGTAAGTATACGGTTGAGTTATAAAGCTGCAGGAGTTAGGAGCTAGTTCGATCTAGCCGTCTCACATGAAATACGGACGTTAATGAATTATGTAGCAGTTTCACCAGGCGCAATCTTCTGTATCATTTATATTTTTTTCTTCTAAATATGCCAGTTGCCAGCATGTTATCAATCAATCTGACAAATTTAATCCTTTAATCGCAAACAAGAAAGATATATGAGATGTAAGAAGTTTACCAACTTCCCAATATGTTCGTATATATGTACATAGGTACCATAAGCGTTAAACAAGTAGGAATGTAGGTAGGCTGTGCTTCTTTTGTTGCTTCTATCTTCTATGTGGCATTGTGCTTACATGATAGAAGCAACAGAAATATGTAACGAAGAAATGTAACCCAAATTATGATTTTAAAAGAGTGTCCATGGAGTTTCTTGGACGTTCTTCTCCATAGAGATCTACGCTTTGGAACGTGCAATTTAGCTTCACTTTTCTTGGATTGACCGACATTGACTACTCAAAAGCACCTACTGATGTTTAATTTGAAATAAACATTTTTGATTTGATTTTGCTACATAAAAACATCTAAATAAATTCTTAATTTTCTGTTTGATCTTGTTTAGTAGAACAGTGAATGGCACGAAAATAGGATTTTATTAATTGGTCTGTAACAAAATTTTGAGGAGATAATTGAATTCTGTTTTCATCGAATGTTTGTAGATATTTTTATTTGTATACATACAATTGGGTATGCGAGCAGGTTACCTACTCTTGTTTGCATTAGTATAACTAGGTTAGAACGTATTTACACGATAAATCCATCGACCATTGTGTGCAAGGTTCATTAGTCTAATTACTAAACAGGTCGATTTAAAAACAAACAATTCGTTCTGTAAAAGTTCGTTATCGGTATTTGCATCGATGAACACTGAAACGTGGTCACCACCCTAATTGTTTACCGGTTTCATTTAGGATCATTAAGACTGTTCATGGTAACGCGACAATTATCCCTGTGTTGCCACCACCTGCCAATGATACCTTCATTCCCAACCATGTACCTATTTAATACCACCTGCAATTGGGTTGTATCCTAAAAAATAATTTAATGTCCATCAGATGAAAGAGTGAGAAAAATTATTGAACACGTACCTACTTTTAATTTTTAGGGTTCCGTACCTCAAAAGGAAAAAACGGAACCCTTAAAGGATCACTTTGTTGTCCGTCTGTCTGTCTGTCTGTCTGTCTGTCAAGACCCTTTATCTCAAGAACGCGTGGACGTATCAAGCTGAAATACACATGAAATACTCGGGTCTATTGTCCCTTTAAGCTGTGAAAATATCAAACTTCTAAGCCAAGCCAATCAAAAGATACAGCCGATTATGTCGATATTTTCAACAAATTTTCGACACTCGCAAAGGAATCAAAACCTACAGGATACTTCCTGTAAACTCAGAATCTTGAAAATTGGCATGAAGCATTGTCATATAATGCAAATATAGGAAAAATTGCGAAAATCACATTTTTTTAGTTATATAATATAATAAACATATTTTAATAAAATGGAACTTACTACCTTATTTCTCACGAACGAATAAAGTTATCAAATTGAAATTTATACTAAATACCTAGGTCTATTGTCCCTTTAAGCTGTGAAAATATCAAACTTCTAAACCAAGCCAATCAAAAGATACAGCCGATATGTCGATATTTTCAACAAATTTTAGACACTCGCAAAGGAATCAAAACCTACAGGATACTTCCCGTAAACTCAGAATCTTGAAATTTGGCATGAAGGATTGTCATATAATGCAAATATAGGGAAAATTGCGAAAATCACATTTTTTTAGTTATATAATATAATAAACATATTTTAATAAAATGGAACTTACTACCTTATTTCTCACGAACGAATAAAGTTATCAAATTGAAATTTATACCAAATACCTAAGTCTATTGTCCCTTTAAGTAGTGAAAAAATCAAACTTCTAAGTTAAAGCGATCAAAAGATACAGCAGTTTATACCGACACCTTAGACGAATTTCCGTCACACGCTAGGGAATCAAAACCTACAGGATACTTCCCGTAAACTCAGAATCTTGAAATTTGGTATGAAGGATTGTCATATAATGCAAATATAGGAAAAATTGCAAAAATCACATTTTTTTAGTTATATAATATAATAAACATATTTTAATAAAATGAAACTTACTACCTTATTTCTCACGAACTAATAAAGGTATCAAATTGAAATTTATACCAAATACCTAAGTCTATTGTCCCTTTAAGCAGTGAAAAAATCAAACTTCTAAGTTAAAGCGATCAAAAGATACAGCAGTTTATACTGACACCTTAGACGAATTTCCGTCACACGCTAGGGAATCAAAACCTACAAGGTACTTCCCGTGAACTCAGAATCTTGAAATTCGGCACGAAGCAACGTTATATTATAGTGCAGAAAGATAAAGGGAAAATTGTGAAAATGATGAATTTGAAGTTACATAAAATATTAAAATATTATTTTTGCTTACATGACATAAAATATTTTTTTAATAATTATAGACTTACTACCTACCCTTTTTCACATGAACGCGTAGAGATATTAAAGTTGAAATTCATATCAAACACTTCTTAAATCTAATTGCCTCTAAACTGTGACAAATTCTAAATCAATGCTAGTATTATAAATGCGAAAGTAACTCTGTCTGTCTGTTACGCTTTCCCGCCTAAACCTCTCAACCGGTTTTGATGAAGTTTGGCACAGACAATCTTTAGACCCTGAGCAAGAACAAAGGCTACCTTTTAACACGGAAAAATTTGATGTTCCCGAGGGGAATTTAAACAGCGCGATATAACCGAACTCCACGCGGGCGAAGCCGCTGGCGGAAAGCTAGTACGTCATAAATTGTAAACCGCTACGTTTGTACGGCGGAACCCTCGGTGTACGAGTCCGACTCGCATTTGACCGGTTTTTTTCTTTCATTCAAACACTTAGGAAAATATATTGATTTGAAATGTCGCTTGACGTCACGCCGTGGTGCAAAACTATACCACGGCGTGACGTAATTAGCCCCCACTCTGTAACTTTAATACGATATAGCTCAGTAGTTTTTGGTAATTTCGACAAAATAAAAAATACGGGCCTTTCTTATTATCTATAAGACGGAATAATTATTTTTTTGATTTTCATACTCATTCATTCATTTTGATTACTTATAAAACTAGCGCGTTACCTGCGAATTAACTGCGTGAGTTTTTTAAATTTTCCATATCCATTTCTACATATAATATCACTTTTCGCTTAATTTATATAATTAATTCACGCTTACCTATACTGTTTCCGAGGTTCCAGCTGTGTCTTTACCAAATTTCACTAAAATCGGTTCAACTATTTTGCCATAATAATGTAACTACCAAACAGATAGAGACGAATCATATTACAATACAGGTACTAGCGACTCGCCCCTACTTCGCTTGATTAGTACCTAAAACATGATAAAACGTCGAAATAATTATCGTTATTGTGTTTAAAGTTAGTTAAAATGAATTAACTCCGTAATATGTATAGAAATACGAATTTAAACAAAGATTTTTTCAAGCAACCACTGACTCCTCTATCAAGCTTTTGTTATCCAGGTGAAATTTGGTGTGTGTGATGTCCTTATCAATAAGAAAATTTAAAGCTGGATTAATATATGCATTCTGTCATTTGTTTTGAATCCTCCAAGTCACTATTTTTCTTATTTTTTTATTTTACTTTTATAGTCTTTTATTGACACTGTTACAGTTCTTATCAGCTCTGCAGGTAAGAGCTTGCAAATAGCACGTAAAACGTGCGGAGTTACGCGTGCGTATAGTCACGACCGCGGGTGTCACGTCCACGTGACACGCACGCTTAACACGCGCGTTATCCGAACTCAACAACAACATACTAGCGACCCGCCCCTACTTCGCACGATTTTTACCATTTGATAAAACGTTGGAATTTATTTATTACTAGCTTTCCGCTCGCGGCTTTGCCCGCGTGGCTTCGGTTATATCGCGCTTTTTTAGATTCCTTATTTTCGGGGATTAATTATCGTATCATTTAGCTTCTAAGTTTACATGTGCATATTCGTTTGCAATATATTACCTCGTTTTAAACGACACACAGCGCCATTTATCACCGAACTGGTATATGCAGCTAACAATACTTTTGTTTTCTCTCGGGAATATCAATGTTTTCCGATAAAAAGTACCGTATTATTTAATCCGGACGTCTAACTTTACGTCTGCTAAATTTCAAAGCTATCGGTTCAGTAGTTACGGTGTGAAAGCGGTAGAAGTATGTAAGTAGAAGTATGTAAGTAATGTCACGGAAGTAAAGCAGCTATTAGAGCTGCCCGTGACTCCTCTACAAAGCTTTGTTCTCGTGAGAAATCCTTTTCAATAATAAAGTTCTAGCTAGATTCATTACTGAGTCCTCTTAGCTTACTACCTGTTTATTTATTCTTAACTTGATCATTTATTGAAACTTTTACAGCTCTTATCAGCTCTGTGCGTAAGAGGTTCCAAATGGCACGTAAAACGTGTAGATTGCGTATAGTCACGACAACGCGCGTTATCCGAACACGCATACCGAACGTAGTCGAATGGCATCGGTATTTCTGGCTTAAAACTTTAGATTTAAGAATTTACCTCTAAAATCTGTGCTTTAATATAATTTTATTGACTGAACGGGAATCCCGAAACACGTGCTTTGAGAATGCAATTTTGCATTTAGTACGAAGCACGCGCGAGGAACGTGACAGCTAGTGTTCTTAGCTCTGTCACTAAAAAAAACAAATGAATTCGAAAAACGAAGAATAGAACTAGAAAATAGGATTTTATTGCCAAAATCAGCTTATTAATAATTCCATATTAATAGATAGATAATATGGTTGTTACAAGCACAAGTAGGTTAAGCTTCCAACCTTGAACCTTAATATTACAAGGATAAAGTTGAAAATCTATTGAAGAAATTTGAAAGATTGTATTAGCTTTATGTGCTGGCGTCAGTATAAATGGATAATAGTTACTAAAAACATGAAGAAAACATCTCGCTATACCAATTCCTTAGAAAAATCCACTGCTTGTACTTTTTGCCGCACTAAATCAATCTCGGCGCACAGCAGTTAAGATTGAAGGAATCGCATTAAGTTCTCCGTGAAAATGTTACTCTGCAGATTGGTAGAAATATCATGTCCTTGTGAACCGACGTAAACATTGTCTCTTCATTTTGTATTTATTGCCATTATAAAGATCGTCGTCATAATATTTTGTTAATGGCCGCTGGAACGACGCGACAGACATTGACTATGAAACGAAACACGAAACTTCGTATTTCCTTCATCGCGTAATAGACCCCTTGGGCTCCATAACGTTGTGACTTACTACATTCGCGTACCTCTCTAAATTATAGGGCTTTACCTGTCCCATCATGACGTGATTCTCTGCTATGAATCACGACTGACGAGCTCATTTGTGTGACGCGATGCCGCTATACAGATTAATTAGCTTCAAAGGATTCTTGAGATCTGAGAGGCGCATTTTCAATGTTTCCCGTAGGTATAATGTAAGTAACTAAGTTACCGGAATAGACGTGATAGTTGCGAGTAGGTATTCCTCGCACATCCTTATAATTACGGCGAGATTAAATTCATCACGTATTCCGGGAACGTCCGTTGGTATTTATTTATACGCTGGGGAGGGTTCATAAAGTAAAATAAATCCCTTGATATAAAGAGATTTGATTGTGAGCGCCTTGATTTTTTTCCTATCTGGAACGCACGCCGTGGCCCACAAAAGCGAGTAAACAAACGTGCCATAAACACAGCTGCCTGTATTAATGTGATGGCCCCGAAGAAAGTACACCTTCATTTCATTTAATCATAACCTTTATTTGTCGTGGCTAAGTAAACACTTTTTGGAGACCTCATGCTGGTAATTTTATAGTTTTGTTATTTCATATTTGTCCAAACATTGTTGCTAGTAATAGGGCTTCACTGCTTGTACAAATATGGATAATAAAGGTTGGCGATGTAATCACCAGCAACCTTCAAGACAATGCTCACATTGGATTCGTTAAAAAGATCTTTAACATACATGCCTCGAAATAATATGTCTGCTGTTGTATCTGTAGCAGATTTTTGGTTTTACGAATGACTTCTGAATTTAACAGCGAAAGATTGACGGGCAGAATCGGCCTTTTTTGGTCACTAAATCGCCACCCTGTAATTTTACCTACATTAGTAGGTAAAATTTTGTCATAAGAAACTACGTGTATGTCTTATTATAATCCTTACTAATTTCAACTAATATTATAAATGCAAATGTTTGTGAGGATGTTTGTTAATGTTTCTCGCAACAACGACTGAACGGATTTGGATAAAATTTCGCACACAGATGGTTTATAATAGAGATTAATATATAAATTTATCCGAATATTCCCACAGGACCTAAATTACGCGTGAGGCGCGACTAGTATTATAAATTACTAGCGGCCGCCAGCGACATCGTTCGCGTGGATTTAGTTATGCTCTGCTCTTATTGGTCGCAGCGTAATTTTATATAGCCTAAAGCATTCCTATATTAATGAGCTATCCAACGCAAAAAGAATTTTTCAAATCGGACCAGTAGTTCCTGAGATTAGCGTGTTCAAACAAACAAAAAAGCTCTTCAGCTTTATATATTAGTATAGATTAATTATAATATGATACTCACGCTAAAATGGCTGAACAGATTTCTATGAAATTTGGCACATGGGTAGGCCATGGCGTGAAGCAGGACATAGGCTTCATAAAATTTTCAGAGCTCTTATATTAAGTGTACACTCTCCATTAAATCTATAATGATTTATCTTAGCAATACAAAAACTGCGTAGATAACGTGCGTAACCTTTACGGACATTACACTAACTACGGCATGAAAGCTTTTGAGTGTTCGCCTAACGTCGGTCATAAAGGGAATTTCATGTTTTTGTCAAGAACAGACTAACATGGTCATATTCATCTTGGCATCTCAGTGTACGTGACATTAACGTGATTCTCCGGCGAAGGCTAAAACAGTATAACGTTAACCGAGCGGAAGTGATAATAATTAGCGAAATGGTACAGCTATCAAAATGGTACAGCTATCAAAAAGCCAGCGAAGTGGTTAGTTGCTTACATTTGAATGTCAAGCGCCTCGAACCACCTCACATGTAAGGTAACCACGTTCATTAAAAAAATTAAACCACGTACCTAATTACTAATTAACGTAACGACGTGGCTCTGTGGCGAGTGCGCCCGCAAAAAGTACCACGTCAATATATTTTATGAAATTTTTATGACCCTTGTCGAATTTCTAACGTAAATTGATGCTGAGTACTTGCCAAAAGCCTGTTTGGTCTGTAAAAAAGCATCCCACTAATGATAAGCTTGCTAAAAAAAAACTTTCTCGATGGTAGGCCATAATATCGGCTGCCGGCAGAAATTACCACCCACCAGACAAAGTCTTGCCGCCAAGCGATTCGTCGTGTTCCGGCATGATGTCTGGTGAAGCCGTACGGAGGACAGGTCTGAGCAGTTGTGTTGCGATGTGTGCCGGTTACGATGCGCCAAATGTTATTGTGTCGGGAGTTTGATCGAGGAGGGTCTCCAGATTAATCTCCCTCTAGCGCAGCATCGTTAGTCGTGTTATTGGGTTTAACATTGAATCACCTCGCTCAACTGCCGTCCTCCTTCCTACTCACTAAGATTCTTATCAGGCGGGATTGCAGTCAAGCACTAGTTTATAATTATCAAAAAAAAAAAAAAAAAAAATTAAAGTGTAAAACTATCTTTTGAATGGCCATTTTATTTTGAAACAGTATGGTAATATTATGATAGCATGTTGTATGAGATAAGCTGGCGTTGGAATCTTTCCAGCTGCGCGACATTTTCTTAGTCAATAAAGCTTTATAGTGGCACATAGACGCTGGCTTGTCAGGCTTGATTCTAGCAGCCTGCAAGCTTTTGTTATGACGCTATGGGAGGGAGCTGTGTTCGACAGAAAGCCATTCGGGTTACATAATGGCAAGAATCCTCGCAGGGTTTGGTCGAACTAGTCGAGTTTGCTAATTTGGTCATTTTGAGACTAGGTATTGTACTGCTTGGAGACCGGTGGGCAACTAAATAAAACCTCGTAAAGTAACATTTTAGAAAAACGTAAAAAAATGAATCATGAAATCCAATTTACTTTATGACATAATGTGTATTTTAGTATGACATAAAACTGGTTTATTCAACAGACTACATCACAATAGTTATTTATGCCACTGTCAAGCAATGATAGCTATTGTAATATGAGTGATAGTTTGTGCCACGAAGTGAAGCTGAGTGGCGCAATAGATCAGCACGAGTATTACAATAGTTGTTTGCGACAGCGGCATACAAAACTTTTTCTACGATCTTGAAATAAATAAATACAAAAAACCATCAATGTTGAACTTTATTAGGAATTGTAGTAATTTACATTCTGGAAGGTACATTTCTCTCATTTCAGGAGGCGTTAAGATATTGTCCATTTCGCTATTATCACTGATATCACTCATTTTCAAAACAATTTTATATATAAATGCAGATAAGTTAACAATGGCGCGAAAATAACGCGGCGCGCGCAATGTTTTTACTTGTTTTGTTGTTATAATCTCACAAATGAAAGGCAAAGGCAATTCATCCATACAGCCTAATAACATGCGATGTTAAGTCACGTGACGCAAATACGCGCGCTTTTTGGCATAATCATATGTTGACTTTTTGATGTCATAGCCATAAAAAAAATGAAAAGTTTCATTGTAGTACGGTTTACCGGTGTGGAAATGGTTATTGTAACACGACTCGGCAGGAATGAATACTATTGAGATATGACTTATGGTTATGTATTAAGCAAATTACCAAATAGTCGTAGAAAAAATGCTTTGTACAGGTAGCATCTCAATAAAGTAAACTAAGTATCTCTAAAAAGTTGTTAACGCAATCAGTTAATACACGATAAATTACGAGTTAAAATGATAAGGCTCAAGCTTATTGAAAGATTATGTTTATCTCAAGCAAAATTTTATGAAAAGGTTCTCTTATTAAAACTTAAAAAAAAAGAAACATTCTTTAAAAAAAAATCGATTTGATAAACAAGCCAAAACACAATTACAATGGCTTAGAAGCTGAGCAAAAAGAAAGAAATAATGCTTAGGCAAAACGAAGGAATAGCGCGGTCAGGTATTCGTGGTGACGAGGAAAAAAAATGTCACGCAGACGAAGTCGCGGGCAAACGCTAGTTCCGTCTAAGCAAATGCTTAGACGTAACTAGAATATTTGATACATTCTCTTTTCAAATGAACAGAGAATGTATCAAATACATATATTTATGAGTTTCGTAAATGTACATTAACAAAATAGAAGACAACGTATTTTAAAGCACAGTTTCAACTTTTTCTTTTTTGTGTACAGAGGCTCCTGAATGGGGTCCTAAGCTGGTGTCAGACCGGTCATGGTACGGCGTGGGGTCTACGCTACGAGCAACATGCGCGTCGCCGCCTGCGCACCCACCGGCTAACCTAACCTTTGCACTGAATGGACGCGAGGTGAAAATGGCAAACAGATCATATATACTGGACAGATAGCTGCAGGCTCTTAGTTTCCAAGACTCTTTCTTTAAAGCTATTAAGAACTTCATCTATTTTTGTAAAATAATTAATAGATTCATGACGTTATCAAATTTCACGTGACTTTGAAAGTGATCTTTTAAATATCCCGCATTATAATATAACCATACTAGCTTTCTGCCCGCGGCTTCGCCCGCGTGGAGTTTGGTTATATCGCGCTTTTAAGATTTCCCTCGGGAACATCAATTTTCCGGGTTAAAAGGTAGCCTATGTCCTTTCTCAGGGTCTAAAGATTGTCTGTGCCAAATTTCATCAAAAACGGTTGATAGGTTTAAGCGGAAAAGCGTTACAGACAGACAGACAGACACACAGACAAACCGACAGACAGACAGAGTTACTTTCGCATTTAGAATATTAGTACGAATATTATAATGCGGGATATTTAAGATTAAACCTCAATGAAATTCCTCCTCGGCCTTTCTTTAGTTTTTTGAGATTCATTTGTGGAACCGGAATACCATTTGTAGCTAGATGTAAAAGAGGCTGCCAGAATTTGGATATCCGAATATTTCCTTGAACCGTAGCTACACCAAAATTAAATGAAAACAATAACATTTCATAGAACTGAGTCAATAATAAAATTACCTATACCTACGTTATATTCAATATTTATGATATTTGATGTTAAAAGCAACATTAGTGCTGGCAGTAAGCGGCATAAGTTAAAGATAACTAAAGTATCACATTGTAACAATAAATTCGAATGGGTCAGATTGATGTTTTATTAATATGCAAGACCCGCTGACATTTTTTTTCATTAAATAATTTGATTAACATCAAAGGCAGTTAGGCAGGTAGGCAATTTATTTCGTACCTATACTGTGGCACTGTTGTAAAATCCGAGTGAAATTAATGAGACAAAAAATGAGGCTTTATTAAAATAGGTTTCTTTTGATACAAGGTGCTCATTTTTCTCTGGTTGAAGTACTTAACACAGTATAATTTATTACTAACACTAATAGACTTAATATTTGACCATATTCGAATAACAATCAAAGTTCTTAAACAGTCAATGTAATCCTTAGAGCCTCCATTTAAGTTTATTGGCCAGTTGTTTAAGTTACCCTACGGTAAGGATACACCGAACTAACCTGTTTCATAAAGATAAGCTTTCAAATCTTCCGATCCACGTTAAGCTACCATATCAGCAGCTCAAATAGGTTTAATACAATTAAAAAGCTGAAATTTCTAATCTTAATATAGATGTTTAACTAAAATTAAGGCCACGAGATGGAGAGGAGATTAGAAGCAGGTTACTCGAAGCAATTGTTACTCTTGGGATATAACAGTTCGTACACGCTTATAAAACGGAATAGTTTTAGGTACCTTCTGTGAAAGGACTTTTTAATTTCCATGGTACCCTTAAATACGTCATTTAAAGTATTGGCCTACAACATAGCATTAATAAATAGGTAGGTACTCGTAAAACGGTGTCTGCTGATGATTTATACCTAGGATCTCTGTAAACATTTCGTGCGACCCAACCGAGCGTTACATATATTCAAGTAACACAAAGCGAATTCCGCTCAGAAATATGACTACAAATTATCCGGGGCTCGCAAGTCTTTACCTGACAAACTATGTATATTGAAGCTGACATTTAAAAATGCGTTTGATCAGTGTCTAACGAGCAGCTAGAGACAGGGGTCGGCCATATCCACGCGAACAATGGAACAGTTCCTACTTGCTTCGCTTTGACGCGACCGTTGTTTTTGCCGCCGTCACTGCCCGCTGCGTAGTCGAGTTCATTAATCACAAAACAGCTCAGAGCTATATAAGCTTCCTTTATCTAGAGCAGTGTAATATCCGTAATATTTTCCGCTCAACCGCTGTGCGTCCCACTATTATATTATATTATATTTTTCTCAGATCGACATGGATTCTCTTATCCACGAATTGCCGTCCTGGTTCAAATGGGATCCGCCGCCAAAGGCGGAAACTACAACTACGGAACAACCGGAAGATGATGTGAATTTTAATATATTCCACGATGAAGGAAACATACAGTATTTGGACGAGTCGTATATAAATTTACATAAAGAGGAGATTAGAAGGCCTTCGAAGGAGAGTTTGAAGCCGGCGTTTGAGAGAACGGGTCCAGATAACAGACTGCCTTCTGTGGGGGAGGTGTCGTTCGTGGTTAGGAATGAGGCTTTTGAGCGAGGAAGCCTCCGGCTGACCTGCATAGCGAGCATATACAACCTGTATGCGGCACGCGCAGAACTAATTTTCGATATGGAGCAACCAGAGGTTGCCTCCGTGCTAGGCGTCCGTAATAGAGCAGTGGGTAAGTGCAATCGATACTTATATAGCGGCTTCGGGTCGCGAAATAGCGCCGGGATAAAACAGTGTGCCCCTATTCTGGTCATTGTATAATCTTTACTAGCCTTGAATTTGTCCCATTTTGGTGCAATTTAATACGAACATTATTCATTTTTACACAGGTTGGTTTGATCTAACAGATTATTCTCGGCCAAAAAACCTACTTAAGTTCTATAATTATTTTTCACATTTACAATTAGATACTTATTTTTTTTTACAATAAACAATTCATAAACAGAATAATATTAAAGCTCAACAACTACATATTTATACCTCCATTAAAAGTAGGTTTCACAGTTACACAAATATAAACAGGAAATGTATGTATATTGGCGCTGCATCTAGTACAAACAAAAGGGCATACAAATAGCCGCGGAACCGCTGAGGATAAAAGTGCATAGTCCGGTAATGCGGTTTAGAGCTCGGTTCAAACCAATTTTCCGCTACCAAGACTAAAAATGCGGCACTGTACGTACTTATATGAGATTTATTTATCCTCGTGTAAGCTTGTTATTTAGAGCTACAAACAATAATATTGTTCAATATTGTTTCAGATTCAACATCTCATATTCTTTGGCGGATACCAACAACGCTTGTTCCACTATTATACAGCGTGCGGTAGTTTATTTAATAACAAACATTAATTAAGTACAAATTTATTTTTAAGAACTCGCTGTTCGCGTTAAATGACTCTCATTGTGTACAAATTCATTGAACATATCCAATTTCATGAATTTATATATATATATTTTTTGTGTACCACGATGACTTCCTTTTCAGTATGTAGATAGTGTTGCGACAATCGCATAAAATTACTCTAACATTGTTTTAATTAAAATAATTGTTTATGATTGTTTAGTAATAGGTCGAACTGGCCAAAGATAGGTTAATAAAATGAATAAATCAGAATATAAGGGATTAGATGAATTATGTATGTATAATACTTTTGTAGAAGTTATCGAATAATAAGATAAAAGTCAACTGTTATTCCAAACATACCAGTATTTTTGAAATGATGGTATCAAAAACTAATTTTATTGCGAAATTGAAAAAATTAGGGTCCTTGACAAAATTCTTGAACAATACATATATATAATTATTTGTAAATAATATCATTCCGTGGATAGAAGCTGATGAAATATAAATATATCTTCAAGGCGTAAAACGTTGCTGATGTCACGGACTAAAACTACTTGTAAATAATAATGTGATAGTTAATAAATAATAATAGAATGTCAGTTTCAAAATTATCTAATAGAAACCCTATGTGGACCTTATCTTCCAAAGTTATAAAGTAGGTATGTTTTTAATGAAGAAATTTTAATTTCTTAAAAGTTGGGGCAATCTTTTCACCCTTGACGAAGACTGATGAATAAAGATTAAACGAGGGAGATACATGTCATGTGGTTCTGTTTCATGATTTATACTAAAATCTATACTATTTTATTGTTAAAGAATAATAATTTTATCAAAACCTTCGTCATTTTCGAATAACAGGAAATGTATAAACTCTATGAAGAATTTAAAATTTTCGGACGTGTCAGTAAGGTTAGCTACTTGTTATTATTGATTTGTAAATAAATAGTTATAATGTCTACTCTATGTAAATTAATATGAATGAATAGAATAAAGAAATGTGTTGGATTTGTCTAAATTTTGTGTTTTTATTTTTGGCCAAATATGTTTTTTTTTTTACTTCAATAGCAAGAAAAGCCTATTTCTTTATGTTTCGATATTTTTACTGACTGAGGGCTTCAATAGGGTGGAATTACGTATTTACCTCCTAAAAATAACTACAAAAGTTATATGATTCGTACTCACAAAAGATTTTCATAAGAACATACTTGGTCCCAAATCGTAGGACGACCACCAAACAAATAATACAACACTAAGCCGATATTGATAGCCGACATTTTCGTTCATAGCTACATACTTAGGAAGAATAACGAAGTAATTTCCCCTTGGAAGAGTTCCACGTAAGCCTCAATCAATCATAGTAGGAGATTGAGTCCACAATAAACAGTAGAAAATCCAGCCATTATCCTTATGGAGGAAATCATTTATTGAGCAGTTATTGTCAGAGAAAATGGATTATTTAGCTTCGAATCAAGCATGATGTATTGTGTGCCTACTTTAATTTGCGAAGGTATGTGAGTTTGTTATAAACTCTTAGCTACCTACTAAAGATAACAACGATAACGAAACTTTTCTCAGCACGTGTGTTATCGACAGAATGATGGATTAAAGTGTAATTTGTTTATAACAGGAGGCCTTATTTTATAGCTTTATTCATAGCTCGAAATGTACCTCTATTTTTTGTTAATGTGGTAATTTTACCACACGAAAATCCATTTACGATCGTTTGGGTAATTCTGATACAGGCATAGGTACTCATTATGTGGTTGCCCGAGCTAGGTCGTACCTACAACAAAAGCAACAATTTATTTTCCAGTATTTATTAATATCGGCAACCGCCGTATGGCGCTATTGCAAAACTAATAACAATCAGTTAGTCCGTTCTAAGTTCTAAGGTTTTCGCTAGCCGACATTATTGTCTAGACTCTTCGTTAGGCGCTCTTTTCATTTACCCAGTTGCATTGATTGGACCAAATCCATCACGGCCCACAGAGTTTCATTCTGCCTACGCATTGATTATTCCCCCAGTTTCGTGAAAATTAAACTTTATGAATTGACGACGGGGCCTGTGACCCCTAACTAACTTAGAACTCAATAATAGATTTTACAGCGAAATCGAATGAAAAATACATAAATTATAATGGTAAAGTCATAACAACGTGGGTTTACAAGTTAAATGGATTACAGTCGACGTAGGTTCGTGAGGAACTTTCTGGACTTGGAAAATAAAGGGATGCTCATTTAGTTAAAGTTAAAATAAATCTACAGTAGTTACTGTTAAAAGCAAAGTTGAAGTTTGTTTGTGATAGCCGCGAGCGTGTTCTGGACAGCCGCTGAAAAGCACTTGTGAATGACGTGTTCACTGTGTTCAGTATTTACGAGAATATTTCAAAATAATGGTCGTGTAATGAAGCGTTGTGGGTAACATGTAAGAGTAGCCGAAATTGTTATGTGATTAATTTTAGCAGGACAATATTTTATAACAAGACAAATAGCTCGCATTGATTCACTGTATTGTATATAAGAATTATGTAGTTTTAATTTCACATTACAAAGAGTTGCTTATAATCCTGAAAATGTTCCTTAGTGCTTTAAATTTTGACACCTTACACAATGCATAGGTGCGAAATCATTTCCTGAAAGAAGAACTAATTACCTACCACAGAATGTTTAACTTTCCTTGGTTACTGAACGTTTCTATAATTAAAGAATGAAATCATCATAATTTAAATACGGAAGTATTAATTATGCAATTAAATTATGAATGAATATTATTTGTTTAGCTTCTAAATTAAGTCTTTACCACTTAAGCCGACCTCAGAGCCCACTCGAAGCCTATTCAAGGGCGAGTGCTCTTTAAACTGAAAGGAAATCCTCTGAGAAATGAATTAATCCGTGTTTCACTGAGAATTTATTCTTTACGTAAATAGGTTCGCATTTTTTTATCTGTTTCGTGTCTTTGTGGCTCCACTGAGCTACGAATATTTTTTAGCATTAAGAAATACTTAAATATTATTCAATAAGAGAATGCCTGCGTTTATGGATTATAGAAAAGGATTCATTTCAGAATAATAGTAATGGCCTAAAACAAAAAAGGAACAGAAAATTGTTTCTGAGATTTTTTTTAAAGATGACGTCACTTAACATGTAGTTAAGTACTTACTCTCAACATCAACTTTTAAATATTAAAGTCGATATTAAAGATAAGTTTAAATTTCTCATAAACAAAACATCAATTTCAAGCGGGATATGACAGTCTGAATCAACCGCTACAAAACCTATATAGTCAAAACACAATCGTCTGCGTTTTCAATAGATTCCATTGATTCAGAAACTCAAAGATCATATCTGTGAAAATGAGGTTGCGAGAGAGGTTTGACTTGAAATATTGTGAGTTTTCCGTCAATATGCATTGTAAAGTATGAGTGATGCGGCCGGTATCGACAGCGGTAACACGCGAGCGATGCACGCGACCTCCTGTCAACAGAAACATGTTTGTTCTGACCTCGTGATTGCGCGCCTGACGGCCTCACGCCCGTGTCCATATGTGGCTAAATACTCATCATCTTTGTATCAATAGCGTCCAGGAAATGTGTTATGTCTGCTGCAGCAATTTCGAAGGGTGGACTGTAGACTGAATTGGCGATATGTTAAATCAAGTGCAATTTAGTGTTTTACTATTGAAACTGGTATGGTTTAATAAATAATTTGATGTTTGCTAATGTACACTGATAAATCTTTGAACGCGGGACATAAGTGACATTATAACGTGACAAAATAAATTAGTGGATTTCAGATTCATTATATTGGTAAACCAAAAAGGGCTTGAAACTATAATAGTCAATACTAAAAAAAATAAAAGAAAGCAACATTCAGACTTCAGCATCAGACAACATTTAAGTAATAAATTCATAAAACCAACAATGTTAAAAATATAATATCAATAAATAAAACTCATACTCCGTAATAGTGTCATCTTGCCAAATGAAGCCTGGATGAATCCCTCCAGCAATGCAGAGCCTAGCATTTGAGAAGTCATCCTTAAGATTCCGTACAACGCAAGATGAATCACAAAACCGAACCAATATGCCTAACTGAAATAAAAACTATATAACAAGGATGACAAATAGGATACACCTAAATTTTACCATTGGTTTGCACCTGAACCTGATTTATTGAAAGCAAAACCTGTTTCTCACCGAAGATAAGTAGGATGCATTTAAGTTCAGCAGTATATGACTGGCTGTACCTAGTTGTAGTCGGGTAAAACTAAGGCTCGGGGCAAATGGGTCACCGACCACAGCCACAGGTAGCCAGCGATGGCGACTTAACACACTTTTTAATACATTTTGTATAGAAGCGCCGCATACTTGTATCCGGTGGCGGCCGCTCGCTACAGTTGTGTCCGCGACTCGCCCCTAATGGTCACTACGTGCCACACAAAATGCCGACACCCGCCACTGTCGCATTGCTCTACCCCTCGCGCAGTTAACCCTCCGATGTTCTACGTATCACACGAGTACCATCATGGAGCACCCAACTTTCCGTGTCAGAATCCATCTTCAGACTGCGCAGCAACGAGCGGGTTATAAAAAGTGGCGGCTTCCAGACACCGTCGCTCGCTTCTGACACTTTTATAAATGTGGCTGTAGCGCGCGACAGACACCGGTGGCTGTGGTCGGTGGCCCATTTGCGTCGACCCTAAGTGCAGCCCCACTTTGGCTATTAGCCTTAACATAGGTATACAACAGATAGAAGAACTTGTTTTGTAAATCTATACTCTAACTATACTAATTTATAAAGCTGAAGAGTTTGTTTTTTTTGTTTGTTTGAACGCGCTAATCTCAGGAACTCCTGGTTCGATTTGAAAAATTCTTTTTGCGTCAGATAGCCCATTAATCCAGGAAAGCTTTAGGCTATATAACATCACGCTGCGACCAATAGGAACGAAGCACAACCAATTACACGCGAACGAAGACGCTGGCGGCCGCTAGCAAATAATAATAAGTAAAGGCTAACTTTTGTACCACTTGGCCGATGCTTTGTGAGGTTTCAAGGATGGCCCCGGCTGCCGAAGATTTATTTTTAACAATCCTTACGGGTCATAAGAAGCCCAAAAGTCTGACAAGCCTTCTTACCTTGGGGCATTGTAATACGCAGTAACGGGTTAAAAAAGACTAGTATTAACTGAATGCTAGTCTTTTTTACCATTATGCACCAGGATAATTTAGAAGTCCATCCAACTTGGGAAAAGTCTAGGCAGATGGTGATGACATATGTACATACGTAAACACATGCCTTCTTCCCTTAGGGGAATACACCACAAAACGCCACCTGCCGGATTTACATAATCTAGTCATACAGTATGTATGGACACCTACCCAGTTTAGGGCTAGCCTTTAGTTATCATCTAGCAAGTACTTAAAAATTAGCCAAAATTGGTCGTTACGTTTTTTTTTTTGTGAATATATAACACAGTAGCAGTAGTTTATGTCGGCCGTTCAACAATATTCAAGTTGTTATTTAGTTGTTTGTACAACGTTATTCTATGAAATGAAACAATGGATTATTTGATTGATTTTCTCCTGAAACACAAACAAACAACTAGATAGGCTCAAAGCGCTGTATTATTTCAAATTCCGGGAACTTCTGAATAGAGAGTATGTACTTACTTTATTTCAATACTAAAGCCAATATGAACACTTGCCTGATTCTACGCTGTCTCTTGTTTATCATGTGGACTGTTTCGGATCTTAGCTCTAGCTTTTTTATTTATGGATTGGATTCAGTGGAGAGACGTGCAAAGAGGCTGATTGGTGACCCTGATATAACTCAAGTTGGTCTCCAGAGCCTAGAGCACAGGCGTAGAGTAGCCAGCCTTTCGGTGCTCTATAGGATGCATTTCGGGGAGTGTGCGAGGGAATTGTATGATTTAATTCCCCCATCTCCGTTCCACCAGCGGACGACCCGTCGTACGGCTGGTTTCCACCCCTACGTTGTTAACACCACTACGATCCGGACGAAGCGTTTCGCCTCCTCCTTTATACCGCGTACATCGAGGGACTGGAACAATTTGCCAGCGGCGGTGTTTCCGTCGGACTACAATTTGAGTGTCTTCAAGGCTAGAGTGAATAGGCTCTTAATAAACTAGTGCGCTTTACCATCAACGATTGCGTCACTGCTTACCATCAGGCAGGATTGCGGTCAAGCGCTGGTTTATAATATGTAAAAAAAAAAAATATACACTCATTAATGTTTCACTGCAATAGTAATGTATTGAAATAGAGCCTTATCATTTATGCTCTATTCATATAAACAAAAACAAAGAGCTTTGCTTACCAATACTGGTTTTTTTATTGCCTAACTTGGTGTATATATTATGAAGACCAGCAGCACATACCAGTTTCACTAGCATAAGAGTCAATCACGTGGGCATTTTGAAATTAAATATATCCCATAGTAAATTTTACATGAATTAATAATATACATCCATCTGTCCTCAGAAACTTTTATATTTATAATATTACTAGCGTCCGTGCGCAACTTCGTTCGCGTTTTTCACATATATTCTCATTGGTGAAGTTATATAGCCTAAAGCCTTCCTGGATTAATTGGCTATCCAATGCAAAAATAATTTTTCAAATCGGACCAGTAGTTTCTGAGATTAGCGCGTTCAAACAAACAAACTCATCAGCTTTATGTATTAAAAGTATAGACTAGCAGCCGCCAGCGACTTCGTTCGCGTGGAGTTAGTGTTCCGCTCCTATTGGTCGCAGCGTGATGTTGTATAGCCTAAAGCCCTTCTGGAATAATGGGCTATCCAACGCAATAAGAATTTTTGAAATCGGACCCGTAGTTCCTGAGATTAGGGCGTTCAAACAAACAAACAAACTCTTCAGCTTTATATATATATTAGTATAGATAGGTTAGGATACTCAAACTAATTTTACCTGTGATAGCTCCTTCCATATGGAAAGGTCTACCGTACAAAGCAGATGTACATATTCGCTTCAGTGGGCAGTAAATTATAGGACTCTGTAATTAAATGATACAGACTCTGTGAAAGTCATACACTCAAATTAAGAGCACTTGGCCGGCTTTCTTATTGACCTCGGTGAACTAGTGGTTGCCAGTACTCTAGGTGTTATTACACCAGGAATTTGTCAGTTGAAATTCAAAGTCTCGATTTAGGCTCGGTTGGTGATAATAGAGTCACTAAATTTTAACATTGGACTTAACTGATGCAATATGAAGGCACTATAGGTACACCTGTGCCCTTGTGCCACACGCGTGATGTTATGTAATGACACATTTTCCATGTAAATCACTACATATAAAACAAAGTCACTTTTACTTTTCCTATGTCGCTTTGTTTGATTCAATCTTTAAAACTACGCAATGGATTTTGATAGGGTTAAATTTAATAGATAGATTGACTCAAGAGGAAGGTTTTTTATGTATATAACATGCATAATATATATGAGGAACACTGATAATTTTTGAGGCTTCCAACACATATCGCAAAATAAACCCATTTTTTGAGCCTACATTGCAAACGCTGACTGAACCCTATGAGATTGATCAAAATAATGTACTACAGTATTGTAGATCTTAAAAATGCCTACAAAAAAGTCTGCAACACCATACGTCTACTCTACGTCTACTATAGTTTCTTCATTATGACTACTTTTTTATGTTTGAAAAGTTAATGAAAATGCCATTCGAAATCAGTGCCCACTATTCGATCCTTGTTATTTTTTTTATCCAAATAAATTACATCATATCAAAAGGTAATTTTAGTAGCAGCAGATCTCTTTTTGAATTATTGAATTGGTTGTTTCATTCAGGAGATATCACGATTTATTCAAAACTAAACACCAGAAAAAATTCGCGTGCCGCGCGCGCCCCAGCTGGCCGCCTGCTACTTGAGTGATTCGCTGCCTAAACCGCGGAGTGAGTGGGCCGGAGCGGGCGACCATTATTTCGAACAAACTTGCTACCCCGTTAGGCTTCCATTCTGTTTGAAGGTGGTGGAATTGGCTATCCATGGACAATAAGGTTGATGTATCTTGCAGAGTCAGATTATTTTTATTGAAGGGCCACCGTTTCTTGAGGAAGGCTTAGGTACCTATACCATTTGTCCACGTGCGAAGCCGGGGCCGGTCGCTAGTAATACAATAAAAAACTCTTTTTATACTTTCTCTTATTTCTAATAAGTATTTAAACCGCTACCTGATGATCTAATTTCCGGAACTTCAACTGGCGTCTGTTTATTTTCGTATCCAATATTCCGTGTAACGCACTCGATTTGTACTAGCAACTCCTTCAGTGAGTGTAACCAAACTTTTGGATTGAGTGCTCTTAGTAAAGTAAGGCTTTACTGCTTACGCGCAACATATTGAGGAGATCAAGGCTGTTAAATTGTAACTGTAAATGTGGATTGCTTTGTCTAAAACGGTCTGTTTGGATGGTTATTAAAATTGTTAATATGGTTTTGTATTTTAGTCAGTTGATATAAGCGAATGCGGTAAATAGGGCATTGCAGAGTAGTTTCTTTATTAGTTCTTTCTTCATTATATCCTATTTATTTGCATTAGGCATGTAGGGTCCTATACTATACAGTTACAGTTATTTATTAATTTTATTGTTTATTGATCTTATGTATTTCATTGTGTGTATAACACAATGAAATACATAAGATCTGAGTACAAAGGTGATGCTTATTTCATAAGAAATGTATTCTTCATCGTAGTCACAATAATAGGTCTGTAATTGCAAGAGTCTTAAGTTTTCGTGTGTGATCAGACTTGGATAGTGCAACTGACAGTGGCTGAGGATGCTTTTCGAGTTTAATGAGACTTCTTATCAAATCTATTATAATAATAGTTTTATCTCTTGTTGTGTTAATTTTAGAATGCCGTGCGACTCTTAGACTATATACACGGTAATTATAGAGTATATTTCAAAATGCATTAATATGGTTGACAACTGACCATAGAAAAGTTTAATGCAATAGCCCCTAACATAAAATTGTTAGATAAAAGCTCACTACACCTCCTTGGGTCTCCAATTTTGGAAGATAGTTTTCCTTCTTTCATCGATCAAAAAATTCAAAATTTTAACGACATTTCGGACAGACTCTGCAAAATTAATTTGCATTCGGCTTTCACCCTTATTAGATACTGCTGTTTTGGCCCAATTTTTATATATTATCTACGCTCATCCCCTTTATGGAAGCAACCACAACTTTTGGACAAAATTGACCAAATTATTCGCAACACCCTAACAACCATTTTAAATGTGGCCTTGGACGACCGAGCCTGGATGCAAGCCACACTTCCCATCCGGTTTGGTGGCCTCGGCGTCCGTAAAATTTCCAGTATTAGCTTACCGGCGTTCCTGTCCTCTGTCCACAGCACTGAAGAGTTAACCGGGAAGATTTTAGCCTCATCCCTGGTCGACTCTGAAGTGCCGTGCTCGACCGACGCGGTGAACGCCTGGAAAATGACTTGCCCAGATACGAATCTGCCCGTGAACCCATCTTCCCAGAGGCAGTGGGATGAGCCGCTCTGCAGGTTGGTACGGAATAATCTTTTTAATACGTCCACCAATACTGTTGAGCGTGCCCGCCTACTGGCTGTGGGTAAATGGGAATCGGGCCTCTGGCTTCAGGCGCTACCGTCACCCAACATAGGAACTTTGCTGGGTGACGCCACTTTCCGGCTCGCTACATGCCTGCGTCTGGGCGCCCCATGTGTGGCTCCGCATCGCTGCCAATGCGGTGAAGGTGTTGACTGCTTCGGACACCATGGCTTATCCTGTTGTAAAAGCGCAGGTCGGATAGCACGGCATGCCAGCATTAATGACATTATCCGCCGTGCTCTTGTCACCGCCGGTGTGCCAGCTGTTTTAGAACCTCACGGCTTGACACGCGACGATGGGAAGAGACCAGACGGGATGACTATAATGCCTTGGAAGGTAGGTAGGCCTTTGGTGTGGGATGCAACGTGTGTCGATACCCTTGCGCCATCCCATCTTCCAAATACGGTGAGTTGTGCCGCAGCGGCTGCTGCAGGTGCAGAAAACCTCAAACGGCGGAAATACTCCAATCTCATTGGAACCTATATGTTCGAGCCGTTTGGGGTTGAAACACTAGGGCCATGGGGTCCGAGTGCACACCAATTATTTCGGGAGATTGCCAATCGTTTAATCGACTCTTCACGTGACCAGAGGGCTGGGCTATTTTTTGGCCAAAGAATCAGCATCGCCATACAACGTGGCAATGCTGCCAGCCTTTTGGGCACGTTTCCTGTTGACAGCGATGCGGATGAATTTTTTGATGCCCTCTAGTTTTTTCAATTCCTCCTTTATATACTTGTACATAATTATATTTTTATTTTATTTTTTTTAACTTTTTAAATTATGTAAATATTAGCCATGTAATTAATGAAATTGAAATAAAGTAATAAATTAATATGGTTACTATGATGATTATGTAAAGTTTCAAATTTTATTTTGTCTATAGGTAATTACCTAACCTTTATTATCCTTATCGGTCGGACGGGGTTTTCTTTACATACTGTTAAACCTGCAATATTGTTTCATAGATATACGACAGTGTATTTTTATGAGGATGAATCAACACTTTCTATATTATTATCCTTTCCTGCCCAAATATTACAAATGAGTAGACACAATATCGTTGCTATAATCCAAAATCCAATAGGAAAATGATAAAAAAGATGTTTGCAAAGTGGGTCATAATTGTAAATGTACATATACATATTGTACATATTGTAGGTCGTAGGTTCTAACCACATACAGGCGCTTTACTTTGTGTAATTTATTTCATCACCACTGCTCTAAAAACGGTGAACGAAGACATCGTGAGGAAACCGGCATGTCCTGGAGGCATGTGACATGTACCAATCCGCACTGGGCTTGCGTGGTAAATTACGGCCCACTCCCTCTCACCGAGAGAAGACCTGTATTCCAGTAGTAGGAACATTATAGAATCATTATCTCAGCGTTAATCCCAGTCGCATCCGAAGCTTTGTCAGCTTTGGAGTCTGGGGTCCGCTATGCCAGTCCAACTGCAGATTTTGGCTAAACTTCGATGTTTTCCGTACCCGAAGGCGACATCGTAGCATTGCAGTTAGACCAGCAAAACAAACAAGCTTCAATCCCTATAAATTAATTTAGAAGATTGAATAAATCATTGAATCGTTGAATGTTCATCTGTACTTTCTAGTATTCCCTCTAAAGAATATCCTGTTAAAATCTCACATTGAAACATAAGTGAAGGTAGTCGGCATTCCACCTAATGCTTGAGGATCAAACTATTGGTTTCTCACTACACCTTTGTTTTTACAGTGAATAGGTAAGCAGTTCTATTTTAGCAACAATAGTTTTACACTACACAAGTAACGCTTTGCGATTTTGGCTAAACTTCGATATTTTCCGTGAAGCGACTGCCGTCTGACCTCCACAACCCGAAAGCGATATCGAAGCATTGCAGCTAGACCAATTGTTGGACTTTTGGAGCTCCAACAGCCCGTAACGACTACCATTAGATGTCCGTATGGCAACCGGGACTAACGGATTAACGTGTTTTGCGAGGCACGACCAGACCAGTGCAAATATTCACATTGATGCATATCGAACCCGCAGTGGCCGCGTTCGCTACCTACCGCTATGCTACGAAGGCTGTCAAAGGGAACATAACAGACTAATTATGATGAATTGTCTAATCCATGGATTCAAAAGAATTAGTCGATTAATCCATGTATCATTTTTATCAGACATGTTTATTGATAACATAGGAAGTAATTTGAATAGATATTTAATTACCCAGATTCGCATTAGTTATAGCCAGCGTTACATATGAACTAATTCACGATAATACATACATATAATCATTTTGTTATTATTTGAATTAGGATTCAAGTAATTCTGGTTAATCGAAGTGACACATAACTGATTATTTTCTTCGTGGCATTTTCCTCAAATAAAATTATTGCATCAATTCCGTTTAAGTACCTACATGTATTTTACATACTGTGTATACAATACTCCTACAATAGATATCTGAGGTTATCGGAAAACTTAAAATTAGAGATGCCGGATGCATTCAACTAGTTTCTATGATAAATCCTTTACTGTACAAGCAGTTCGGCTATGGAATGACTTGCCCGTGTCCATAAGGAGTGCTCAAACTCTGTTCACTTTTAAAACTATGATAAAAAAGCACTTCCTCTCTCTTTCAATATATCATTTTTCTTTTTATTTTGCTCTTGTATGATGTTTATTAATTAGATGTATATATTTGTGCAAACTAGTATGATACACTTAACGTACATATTTGTTGTATATTCTATGTAAATAGTACACTGTAGACTACCTACATTATTTCTCTCTCCTTCCTCTTAGTATTCCATCCAAAGGTTATCTGTAAAAGATCGCTCTTAGCGATAAGACCGCGCATTATGTCACCCTTTATAAAATCTTTATATTTATGTTCTGTAATCTATATGGTGTACATAATAAATAGTATTCTATTAATACTCTCAATTAATGCATTTTTATAACTATATAATTATAAGTATTTGTTTATCTATGGGCGTGTAAAATAAATGTTTAGTGGTATCTACAAACGTCACAAACGAAAAACGCCTGATACCGATGCATATATACAACTTCCCAACATTTACATTTGGCAAGTGCTCGCCAGACACAACAGCCGTCAGGTTGGAAGAATTCTCCTTCTCTATGGAGGATGAGTAAACTTTACACCATGTACCTCATACCTCTAAAAAAGAATAAATAAAAATTCATTTTCTATAAATGGCCATCAAAATGAATATTTTTTTTTTAATTAAACAGCCTAATCGCCGGACTGTCGGAGCCTATTTAGCGGGCAGTGTTGTATACCCGAACCCGGACATGAGGAGTTGTGCAAGTCGTTCCAACGATCGACGGTTGGGTCTCGAGGTAGCCTTGAACAAATCCGATGCCCTTTGTTTCCATATCGCCCGGCGCGCGCTGCCTTCGGAGCAAACTTAACCGTGGGAGCCATTACCATTGCTGTCGTGTCGACGATAAAGTATTTAGGACTCGTCCTCGTCAATCTACGGAATTTTGGACCGCACTTCAAAAAGCTGGCCCCCAAATTGAGGGATGCTGCGAGTGCATTATAGCGGCTGCTAGCCAATTTGATGGGGCCCGACATGTTCTGAAGCGGAACATGGGGGTCGTGCGGTTGATGGCGTTTTACGGAGGGCGAGCAAACTGATGGCTTGCAACATCGCTATCTTGCGAAAGTCGCAAAGGGCGATGACCGTCAAGACTGTTCGCGGATACCGCACGATTTCATTGGAAATGGCGATCCTTTTGGCCTTAACCCCGCCTCAGGACCTGGAGGCGAAAGCACGTGTGGTGAGGGACCCCTGCTTCAGATTGTTAAAGTCAAACGATCTGAGCTCCACCAGGTCCTGAGAGCGGAATGGAGGACACGACTTGAGCAACCCAGTGCAAGGAACGGCATTATAGCGGCGGTAAAACCCGTCATGGAGGTGTGGATCGAGAGGCGTCATGGCGGCTTCAGGTTCCGGCTGATGCAGGTACTCTCTGGCTGCGGCTGCTTTGGGAAGTACCTGTGTAGTATCGAAATCGTTAACACAGTGAATTAAAATAAATTGTACAGACGACAGCACATCAAGCTACTACAATCTGTCAGATTTCTTTATTAGATTTACACACATTAAGGCTCAAGGATGATAGAGAGTATTTGTCAGTTTAGGGTAGCTTAATCTGCGGTCGTAAGTACAATAAAAGTCATGGGTGATGATGATGATGATGATTTTGCCCACCAGTGGTCTGATACACGGTATTTAGATTATGAACTTATAATAGAATATGCATAGATAATTACTACCTACATTACACAGAACTAGTTACTGCCCGCGAGTTTGCCCGCGTGGATATCGGAAATTATGCTACGGGAATATGTTACCGTGACAAAAGTAGCTTATAATGCCATTACGGCATTAAATCTGTCTTTATTTGTGTGTAAAAGCGCAATCAGTTTTGGAGTAATATATACTTTACAAGATACACATCAGCAACATCAGCTATCTGTAAGTGAAAGTTAACATCGGTCCAGCCGTTTCCATGGCTAGCAGGAACACAAAGACAGACAGACAAAGATTAAAAAAATGTATTTTTTATAAATACACATTAATTTTATAAAAATAATTTAATATCGAGACAAGAAACTCAGGAAACGAGTATCCAATAGGATACTCGGTGGTAGGTCTTAACATCGGCTGCCGGCGGAAGTTACCACCCACCGGACAAAGTCTTGCCGCCAAGCGATTCGTAGTGTTCCGGCATGATGTCTGGTGAAGCCGTACGGAGGACGGGTCTGAGCAGTTGTGTTGCGATGTGTGACGGGTACGATGCGCTAAATGTTGTTGTGTCGGAAGTTTCTCCAGATCAATCTCCCTCTGGCGCAGCATCGTTGGTTGTGTTGTTGGGTTTAACATTGCATCACCTTTTTTTTTTTCGGGGTGGAAATCCTCATATGATGTCCGCCGCCCTAGGGTGGGGTCTGTCAGACTTTTACTGACTAAATCCACCCCGGTGTCTCTTCCATCACGAGGGCGCGTGGGGCCGCGGGAATCTAAATTCTTCCGCAGCCCCACACTCTCGTGCTGGCCCGGTCTGTCCGGGCCTCGTCTCCGGCACGGGGTAGTGGGGTGTTAAGCTACGCCGTGCATCGCCTCAGAGGCGCGCGCTGACACTCGCGTGCGCCTCCGCCTCGGGGTCCATCGAATAGGGGGCGGGGACTTCCCCGTGTCCCTCGCCCCTGGACCCATTCATGGGGGGCGGAAGAGGGTGTTATCCGCCCTTCTTCGGCGCCCGGTGCGTCTTCTGCGGCCCGGGAAGGGAGTTGAGATCTCCCACTCCCGTTCCGCAGCTTCCTTCTGCGACATCACGTCCTCGCAGAAGGACACCACCGCGTCCCACGACTCTGCGCTGCCGGCCATCCTCCGCACTACTGCCGGCAGCGTCAGGTCGCCTCCTACTTCAACATTGCATCACCTCGCTTAACTGTCGTCATCCTTCCTATTCCTAAGTTCTTTAAGTGAATAGGCTTAATAAACTAGTGCGCTTTACCATCAACGATTGCATCACTGCTTACCTTCAGGTGGGATTGCAGTCAAGCACTACTTTATACCTAATAATAATAAAAAAAATCTTCGAAAAGCCCTATTTTCAATGTTTCAGTAGTAATATAAAATTCAACGACAGTAAACGTAAATTAGATTAGTGGGCATCCTTTCTTTGTGAAAATGATACGGAGACAGAAGGAGAGATAATCTCATTAGAATGACGAACTAAGTTTGGCCTACTAACTAACTTTCGCTCATAAATACGGGCACAAAATGTCTCCGCCAGCTGACAGTGTCTTAAAAAGGATATACTAAACAAGTGCCGCTTGATCTTTGGGACATAACAAGAGTTTATTATTAAACTTGAAGACTGTGACTCCATTAAGTGAACCAAAATGACAAAATAATGAAACGTAATGTATTATTTCTTTGTTGTTTGGGATGAGGTAAAATGCCTAAAAAATGTCAAGCCGTCACTCAAGTGAGCCGCAAACAGACGCGCCTTCGGTTTAGCTCTGAGCTCATGTGTAACACTTTTTTAGAATGAATAGATAATTTTATCATATCCTATATAATAAGGGAATAATGATCCGGTTTGATATTGTTTAGATCACACTTCTATGTAATTAAGTAAGAGAAATATCTGCATATTAATTATTTTATGCGGTAATCCAAGGCCAAGGTGGCTGCCAGGAAACTTGGCGTTATTGTAAAGGTCCGGCGATACTTCACACCAAGGTAGCTTCAAATGTTCTACAACGCAAATGTCCGTTCGTGTGTGGAGTACTCCAGCTACATTTGGGCAGGAGCTGCAAAATGTCACCTGGCTACTTTGGAGTCAGTGAAGCGGCGTGCGAAAAGGCTGATTGGCGACCCAGATTTAACTCAAAACGGTCTCCAAAGTCTGGAGCACAGGCGTAGAGTAGCCTTTTGGTGTTCTATAGGATGCATTTTGGTGAGCGTTTGAGGGAATTGCATGATTTAATTCCCCCACCTCCATCCCACTATCGGACGACCCGTCGTACGGCGAGTTTCCACCCTTACATTGTTAACACCACTACGATCCGTACGCAGCGTTTGGCCTCCTATTTTATATCGCGTACATCGAGGGACTGGAAAAATCTGCCAGCGGCGGTATTTCCGTCAGACTACAATTTGAGTGTCTTCAAGGCTAGAGTGAATAGGCTCTTAATAAACTAGCGCTCTTTAGCAACAATGATCAAGCAGGATTGCGTTCACGCACGAATTTATAATTTATAAAAAAAATATCCAGGTTCGCAACTAGAGTTTACCGCGCAGTTAGCATACTCGTACATATAGGTAACTTCACGACATCAATAGTCGGGCAATTGCCTGCCAGACACAACACCCGTCTGGTTGCATATGTAGGATCTATGCAGGATAAGTGAACTTTACACTCTGCCCTCACATCTCCATATTTATTGCATAAGAAAATGGTCACATCATCATCATCAGGATCATCATTTCAGCTGAAAGACGTCCACTGCTGGATATAGCCCTCCCCAAATATTTCCACGATGACTGGTCCTGCGCCTTTCTAATTCACCAGGTCGTCGATCCACCTGGTCGGGGGCCTGCCTACGCTGCGTCTTCCGGTGCGTGACCGCCACTAGAGAATCCGTCGGCTCCATCGGGCATCGGTCCTACGGGCAATGTGGCCGGTCCACTGCCACTTAAATGGTCACAAATGGCGTGAATTCTATTGTACTGCGGTGGTTAACCTGACAATCGGAATTAATTTACGTTATCTGCCTATTAGTGAGACAGATAACAAATATAGAGAGATCGGCTTATCATTAGTGACCGACACTGAAATACAAAGTGTAATGATAACAAACAATTATTCTGAAAAAAAATATTTTACTTAATATACCAGGCGCATCACCCCAATAGGACTACGAACTTACAATCAAGGGTCAAAAGTGCATAACCACTTTTGAACTTTATTGCAATAACAATAAGGGTCAAAAGTGGAGTACCATTTTTACCCTTACTGTACACAAGTACGTGTACGTCGAAGCCGTACGTACGTAAGTACGGCTACCTGTCACTCTATATACCAATTAAATGATCATTAAATAAGTTTTAATGATTATTAAATGATTTTGGGAAGTTTCATATTCCATATAATAATCATCATAACTTTTAAACTATTTCTTTTGCTTTTCACCCTAGATAATATATTTGATTGCTATGATGTTTTATGGTCATACTGCTGGGTACGAGACGGTTCACTGGATTACTGCCCTAGCCTGTGGCTCAGACCAGGTAACCAAACCATCGAGTTAACGCCTCATGTCATAGAAGATACATAGAAATTTAATGCCCAGTTATTACAGCTACCCCAAACTGTCAGATATTCCCAATCAACCTTGAACCTTAATGCTTTAGAGATAAAGTTGAAAATCTAATAAGGAAATCTGACAGATTGTAGTAGCTTGATGTGCTGTCGTCTGTAGATAGTTGTGGTTACTGCGTTTGAAATAATGATGCCAGCCTATTATTCTCCCACTACTCCCGCTGCAGGGCAAAGGCATTTTTTGCAAATAAATTGAAGGCTCTAACATTGATCAGCAAGCTATAACAAGACGGGTGTGCAATTAATTTTTTTACATTAATACAATATGTAAAGAAAACCCTGTCCGACCTATAAGGATAATAAAGGTTAGATAAACACTTGACCAAATATAATATAAAATTTTACATAATCATCATAGTAACAATACTAATGAATTTTGAAATAATCCTTGTTTCCCGGGAATTAATTCCAATTTCCCCGAAATCTGGTAATTTTTAAAAAAGTGACAACACCGGTATTATTATAAGCGAATAGCGACGCGACAACGTCACAAGTGCACATGTATTAAGTTACCTCTTTTTGCGAAATAATATTTATTTTTTTAGGGGGATTTTTTTTTAAGTTTAGCCTGTCTTTGTGGGCATTAGTAGAATCAGTTATCGATACCTAACAATACACTCACGGATCGGACAGGGTTTTCTTTACATATTGTATAAGCAAGTCCAACTTTCCAGAAGAAGTTTTACTTCAACTGTGTTCTTCCTAAGGCCGATGCCGATGGGACCGACGGGTTCTCGAGTGGCGACCACGCACCGGAAGACGCAGCGTGGATAAGTCCCCGACAAGGTGGACCAACAACCTGGTGAAGGTCCCGGGAAACCGTTGGATGCGGAAGGCGCTGGACGGGTCGTCGTGGAGAGCCTATGTCCAGCAGTGGACACCTTTGATGTGTTCTTCCTTTATGTGCCAGGTGATGTAGACAATCATAACATATATTATGTGTATGTATATGCTGGAAGGGCTACAACATAGGTGCTTAATTGAAAATATTACAACCATTTTCGATAGCAAGTTTTTATTCTTTATGCTGCTTTGTATGTAATTTTCACGTAACTAGTCCGATTCAGCATTTTAACAAAATTTACCAACTGTACACGGAATTGATAACTGTATCAATTAAAAAGCGAAACGTACCGCAACATACTTAAAAGGCACCTAAGCATTTTATGGACCACTCAGTCATTGGTAGAGATCGATTTTAGCGATTTGCCCTTTCTAAAAACCTATTAATTATTTTATTTCTATTACTATTAAAATGGCAGCACAAAAGAGTAAGTAGAACAATTCTATACTGGCATTAACATTGCTTAGTTATTAAATTACTGCTAACAAAAAAAAACTAATTAATTGTTAACTACCAACTTTTGTAGCCCTTATATTAAACAACTGCCAAACTGTGACAGTTCTAAGAAATGCCTTTGCAATTTACAAGTCTGTTCTTGTCGTTTTTGTTTGTTAAACAAAATATGATTAGCAAATGTCACAAGTGTTGTTACAGAATTATAATCATAAAATCATCAATACAGCCGTCTAACTGTATATATTCATATTGATTTATATTTCAAGCAATAATCATCATCATAATCATCACCCTTTTTTTTCGTCCTGCTGGGCACAGTTCTCTTCTCATACAGAGAAGGATTGAGCGTAATCACGCTTGCTCAATGTGGGTTGGCGATTTCAGACTTAAAGTCCAGGTTTCCTCAAGATGTTTTCCTTTACTTAGAAAGTATATAATTATCATCATTCTCCTGACCTTATCCCAATTTATTTGGGGTCGGCGCAACATGTCTTTTTCTTCCATACATCCCTATCAGAAGCCCTCTCGGCAGTCACCCCCTTCTTAGCCATATCATCCTTCACACATTCCATCCATCGTTTCTTTGGTCTTCCCCTACTTAGAAAGTATATACAATGTGTAAAGAAAACCCTGTCCGATCCGTGAAGGTATTGTTAGGTATCGATAACTGATTCTACCAATGCCCACAAAGACAGGCTAAACTTAAAAAAAAAAATCCCCATAAAAAAATAAATATTATTTCGCAAAAAGAGGTAACTTAATACATGTGCGGTATGCAACCCCTTCCGCGGGCGGCGGGGGGCACGGCACGTGGCACCTGTGATGTGGTCGCGTCGCTATTCGCTTATAATAATACCGGTGTTGTCACTTTTTTAAAATTACCAAATTTAGGGGAAATTGGAATTAATTCCCGGGAAAAAAGGATTATTTCAAAATTCATTAGTATTGTTACTATGATGATTATATAAAATTTTATTTCATATTTGGTCAAGTGTTTACCTAACCTTTATTATCCTTATGGGTCGGACAGGGTTTTCTTTACATATTGTATAACTTAGCAAAATTACATTGATACTTGCCTGACCGCACACTCATACTTGAGAGGCTGGTGTTTTAACCACTAGGCCACCACGACTTTGTAAGCCACCACGACTTCAAGACCGATTTCACGAAGCAATATAATCAATAATCATCAATAGGATTATATGAACTTGAAGAGATCATCTACAGCAGTGCGATTCTGTAACCATTTCAACGTCAAAACTTACTTATTCAAGTGAACATCAAGCGAGTTGTCATTTCAACTTATGCTAGGGATTAATTGACAGCTCGTTCCATACTCACTTCATTTAACTAAAGGAAATAATAATAATAATTTACTATAATCAAACTTTACAGTACATTGAAACATGTAGTACATACAGTTAAAAGGATGTAAACAATAGTGTGGCGACACCAGCACCTTTGCTAAGTTGCCAAGACAACTTGTGTTAAAGATGCTGGGAAAGAAGATAAACTGTTCAAAGTGTGCTTTTACAGAATCGATCAGCTGCAAGGGGAGTATACAGACACCCACGCCGAAGGCTAGTCGATTGACCGCCCTGGTCGACGTACGGTCTGGAGGAAATCATGAACTTTTAGGGCTTTAGGGTTGTAGGGATATCAAAGACTGAATGACTGAATATTTATGCCAAAAAGACATTTCCGTCATTCTTCGGACATTCCAAACAAATATTCAAAGTTAATATGCAAAGAACAAATCACATCATGTAAGTTAATGTGTTTGGCTATTCCCGTCCGGTAGGGCCGGTAAAAGGTCCATGTTTATTGCTTGCCTTATTTACGTGACTTTTGATACGAGGGTCTACTTAAAGCAGTTCCATCCCGAAACGGACTTGGCATTCCATTTAATATTTAGTAGGATTTTCACAAAATATGTGTCTAAATTACTTACCTATTAGATAACATGCTAGAACTTCGGTGTTTTTTGTACTGTATCTCAGGTCATCCATTAGTTACGTCACACAGATTTCAAGATGCCTAGAGCTCCTAGCCTGGAAACAGGTCATATGCGTGTCATATGACGATATATTAATATTAAGAGAAGTTGAAGTTTAGATTTATATACGTGACGTCAATCCCTGTACCATTTTTGTCACAATGTCATACTTCGTTAATCCCCTCTATCCCCCTTAACATGTGACGTATGTATGTTTGTAGATAGCATAGATTATATGCGATTATTAAACGTCCAATGGCCCGGAATAGTCTTTACCAGAATTGGTTTAACAATTTCAAAGTTTTCATAATTACAGCTCAACGTTCGAAGCTAGCTTACTTAACAAAATCTCTGTTATCAGAAGACAACCATTACAGATATATCGATGCGACGCTTTACTAAAGTGACTATCAGCAGGCAGTGTTACTCTTATCCAACCTTTTCAGTAATTCTAGTAACTTCTTCGTAGTTTAATTTAACGTTCTGTGTTATGTAAAGCTAACATACTATTGTATAGAATCACGTCTCTATCGAATCAAATTTACAGAGAGTGCTGCTGGGGAGTTTATTGCGTCAATTATTTTTCTCAGCTGGAGCACCAAGAAATGGTAAAGATCGGGCGTTTTAGAGGACTATCTTATTTATTTATTTTACACAATTGTTTTACACAAATATAAATAAAACAAAATCAGAAAAGAATAATAATATGTCCTTATTTTTTAAGAAATCTCTACGAACATACCTACGTTAAGAAACAAGATTACTCACTTACTATTTTGAACCGACTCATATGATTTTGACATCCAAAAAGTGCTAATTCTCAGCCTAGTATGAATGACTTTTGATTTTTCGTAATGTAACAAAACGAGGCAGCACATCTTGCTGCCTCGTCCATTATTAATATCTTGTAGGTATTTGCTTGAATAGTAATCGAAATCCAATTCGCTAATTATCAAAGATAGTGTCATGTTGTCATGTCAGATTTTAGATATAGCTGACGTAGGGATATTAAGTATGACGTGCACATCCGACGCACACATAACCAAATTTACGCATGCTTTTGCTTTACTAGCGATATTCAAATCAATTATAATTAATCGTGTAGCAGATTAATACATTAAGTACGTCAATTTGCTGTGTACACAAGTGGTATCTGGTCACAGATTTCTAATAAACAAGTACGCTGGACATAACATACTATACGAAATGACAGTTAGTTTTTGCTTTACTAGCGATGTTCAAATCGATTATAATTAATCGTTCAGATTAACACATTAAGTACGTCAATTGGCTATGTAGACAGGTGGTATCTAGCCTTACAGATCTTAAATAAACAAGTATGATGGACTTATAATATACAATACGAAATGACAGTTATTTTTGTGCAGATTCAAAGCACCTCGCTCGAGTGTCTCAGGAACATAATATTGACACACTGTTGCAAATTATCGTCGTGTTGTTTTGGTACCTACGTCTCTGATGAGTTAGGTATAAATCGTGGAATAAGGCTGTTTTGAATATCTTGTCTTTACTAAGATATATACAGAACAAATTTATCATGAAAATATGTGCATTTTGTGAAACTGACTTTCAAAAATATTACTTCCACAGACGTAGGTACACGTTGTTATTAGGGTTAAAGTAGCTAAAATCAAATGACTTCATTTCATCAATGATAGAATAATGTCCAGTGAATATAGGCCATTCTATCTAGCTATTTCATACACGACTGACAAATAGTAACAGCTGTGGCTTTAATATACTGATTATTTAACTGTCAATGAATCATATAATGGATGAATCAACCTAGTCTGTATACGAAGGACTCTCATACATCACTTCACGTGACTTGTTGGAGGAAACTGCTTCGTCGACGCATCGGCAGCTAATGAGCACTTACCAACACTAACCTATGACTCGTAACTGCTTTTATAAATTCAGTAGTTACAGAACCCAGGTCCCTATAAAAGGTGCGGTGCATACTGAGCAAAGTTTTCAGCAAAGTACGTAGGTATGCGAGCAAATGTAAGATAAGTAAATAATAATCACAATCGGATTTAAATACTTTCATGATAAGTGTGCACTTACGCTTGTGTATGTGACGGTAAAAGTATAGAAAAGAATACTCTTTTTATTATGTACAGAGTTACCCAAGGAGATAAAGTAATCAGGGCCTTCGGATATAGCTGAAGTTTAGTAAGACACTTGATGAGAGATGTCTTCCAATGAAAATTGATTTGTTTATTTATTTATTTATTCTTTCGCACATAAATTGTACAGAGGCGGACTTAATGCCTTAGGCATTCTCTACCAGTCAACCATAGGTGGTGAAGAGATTAGTAGCAGGTGCTTTAATTGAAAACATTATAATGAAAACATAGGTACTCTTAACACTATTTCGTGTACCTCCCCTGCCCGCAAAGTGGGGATGATTTCTTTTTCTTGCATTTATCTCATAGTGTGGAAAGTTATTGGATAAGTCTTGATTTAGATATCCCTTTGTGATATGTCCAAATTCAGAGCGCTTTTATTTTTTATTAACAGAAAAGGCTACACTAAAAGTTCACACTTTGTACGCGAGCGTTCCGACTCGCACTTTGCCAGTTTTTTTAGTACAAGATTTACTTTGCTAATAATTGTATTGAAATCCAAATTCCTGTTACTGACAGTTTAATTAAACGGGCAGTAAAAGTACCGTATTTGTTTAGTAGTCATGTAATGCATTTTTTCGTGTACTATGCAACAACATTGAACAGTGAACAATACTAAAATATTTATAATAAGGACCAGAGGCTATTTTCCGTTGGCTAAAATTCTGTTCGACGAGCATAATATATGCCAAGTCAAAACAACTGTGAAATAAACCAAGCGTAACAAGCATAGAAGCGGTGAACAACCGACCGCGAAACAAAGGTGCAAGTTTGTTAACGAGTTAAAAAATACTCAGAACAATCAATCACGAACTCTACGAATTAACTTTATGGGTAGCTAAGTTAAGGTTTTATTTTGTTTTTGTCCTCTTTTATTTCTTAAGTGGTTTGGGTTCGCCTTACTGACTAACTAGCGGAGACATTGTGCAATTCACTGTGTGTAGTTTCACCTTTGAAAAGCGACGGGTAACCAGCTACAAGAGTGTCCGGTTCATATTTTGGACCGCGTTACCACACTGCGCCTACATCTTAATAAAAACAACTTTCTTAATGTCATCAGTGTCTATGCCCCGACCATAGATAAGTCTGATGATATTAAGGGTCAGTTTTATGACGAGCTTTCAAGATGTATCGATAGCGTAAGACCTAGAGAGCAGATTCTTCTGCTGGGTGATTTTAAGACGGGATTATGATGCATGGCCCAATGCTTTGGGCAGGCATGGTAATTGGTTGCATGAACAGCAACGGCCAGCTTTTACTCAGTTTATGTGCACAATTCCACCTTGCAATAACGAGTACCATGTTTAGGCATCCCGCTAAATACAAGAATACATGAATGCACGTAAGGTCCACACACTGGCATCTAATAGACTACGCAATCGTTTGGCAGCGGGTTCATTCTACTTTTCAAGTATCATGTATCGCTATATAAGCACAAGGGTGACGGGTCCGATTGTAATTCATACCGTTGTATTTCACTGTTATCAGTCCCTGGAACAGCCTTTGCACGAGTCTTGCTAAACCACCTTATGACGCTTTTCGAAAAACTTCTTCCCGAAACCCAGTTCGATTTCGGGCCAGAACGAGGTACATGTCAGACTATATTCTCATCGAGACAATTACGGGACAAGAGCGTCGTCTTCTATATCTTTGTTTTGTTGACCTTGAAAAGGACTTCGATAGTGTACTTTAAGAAGCTTTCTGGTTTGTACTTCATAAAATCGGGTGCACAGAGAAGTTAGTGAGACTTCTAAGACATGACACGACGACATGTAGTGCAGCTTGGCTGTTAACGATGAATATTCCGATTTTTTCTCCATCACCTGTGGGGTAAAACAGGTGTGTGTTTAGCACCCACATTGCTCGCGTTATATTTTTCAGTCGTAGTCCAAGAGGTCTCACAAATGACTTCTGAAGGTGTCCACATCCGTTTTTGCATGGACGGCAATTTTTTTAATCTCTCCAGACGAAAAGCCTGGACCAAAGTGTCGCTTGCCGTAATCACTGAGTTGATGTAGGCCGATGACCACGGCTTCGTAGTAGAACTCCAGGTGCAACAAAACTGAAACAGTTAATTTTCGAGAGCTATGCCAAAAATTTGGTTTCAAAATCAGTGTCAAAAAGACGGGGGATGCCTTTGGACATTCATAGTCGCTATTCACTGAATATTACACTTGCAGGGGATGAGCTGAAGCAGGTGGACAAGTTTCGCTATCTGGGGAGCACAATATTATCTATGTGTAATCATGATGCAGAGATCAACAGCAGAATCAGCGCTATTGCAGCGATCTTTGACAAGCTGGACTATAAGGCCAGGCGGCCGAACTTTGAAAGCCAGCGGCCCTTTGAGTTGGCTGCAAGACGCGACGAGTTGAAAGCCTAACTACCTGCGGCTATCAGAATTAATTAAGTGAACGTTATGCTCTCATGCCCGCAATGTGCGAGAATTTTTACAAAAAAAAAAAATTGGCTACATAAGCCACATGCGAGGACATCAACGGCAAAACCGGACTTGAAGACGGTCACCGTGGCCTAAATCGGTCAGGATTACATCATTACATATTATAAGCATGCTAATAGCTATATGTATATCTGAGGAGCAATTGCATAACACACTATCAGTAGTCATGGCTTTCATTTTGATAGTTCAACAACATTTTCGAACATAGGAAGCGGTATAAGGTTCTGTCTGTCTGTCTGTTACACTTTCCCGCTTAAACCTCTCAACCGATTTTGATGAAATTTGGAACAGACAATTTTTAGACCCTAAGAAAGAACATAGGCTACCTTTTATTGATATTCCTGAGGGAAATCTAAAAAGCGCAAAATAACCGAAATCAACGCCGGCGAAGCCGCGGCCGGAAAGCTAGTACCTTATGAATATGTTGAAGTCGCTCAAGCTATTCTTATTTTTCAGTAATAATCTCGTATACATTCGTAATAACGGCTGACCATACTTTCACAGCAACACAAGTGGTCAGCTGATCAATTTTATGATGCATAAAAATTTATCAGTTCACCACCAAAAATGAATGATAAATTGAAATTTAATTAAGCTGTCGTTGGAAACCTAATCTAAGTACAAGAATCTTCAATAAGAAATTTTAGTTATTTTTGATATTTTTGATATTATAATTCCTACATGCCTACGTAATCACACATAATTAATTATTATGTCGTCAGAAGAGATAGTAATCGGTATTTTCCGTAATTTCTCTGATAAAAATGGATTACCCCACCTGTTCGGTATACATCATAATGGATATCTTTTAAGTTGACAAGCATGCTTCCGCTGTCAAGTCTGCAACATCTACATAGTTAGCCGCATCCTCAATATTTTCCACATTGCCGGCTTCTTCACCGTTTTCAGAACAATGATGACGAAATTATTTACTGAAGTAAAACGCCTGCTTGGGTTCGCCCCACGAGTTACAACACGCATGATTTAATTCCCCCATCTCCGTTCCACCAGCGGACGACCCGTCGTACGGCTGGTTTCCACCACTACGATCCGGACGAAGCGTTTCGCCTCCTCCTTTATACCGCGTACATCGAGGGACTGGAACAATTTGCCAGCGGCGGTGTTTCCGTCGGACTACAATTTGAGTGTCTTCAAGGCTAGAGTGAATAGGCTCTTAATGAACTAGTACGTTTTACCATCAACGATTGCATCACTGCTTACCATCAGGCAGGATTGCGGTCAAGGGCTGGTTTATAATAGGTAAAAAAAAAAAAACGTAAATCGAGGCCATTACTACTGCACCACCACACATCATGTTATGCACAACATCTGATGCTCATTAGTCTATAGACCTATTGAGAGAACTTATGCGGTACTAAATCGTGCGCGTGTTACCTTTAGCAGCCACTATGACCTTCCTACTTGGCCATTTTATTTCTATGGAATAAGTTATGCATCTAATACTGTAAGTAATCGTATATATAGCATTACCGTTTGACTTGAGCAAAAAGACTAACCACAAAAGCTGTCGTTTTTTGTGAACAACAAAAGAATATGCCTTTTATCAAGAGGTTTTGTCGAACAACAGAAACAAAGAAAACAAGAATAATTAAACTTAGTTTCTACACCTACGTAAACTAAGTTAATGGATAAGCGAAAAAAGCTAATACTTTTTAGAGACAGAGAGAACAGAGCACAATACGTCCCTGATTAGAATAATGTCGTACTTTTAATGCCTTGATGACGTAATTATCTCGAGTATCGAGATATCTAAAGTACTCGAATATCGGCGTTATAATCAAATACGCCACCACTAACATCGCAGTGTCTGAAGGTACATCACTGATATGAAATTAATTTTTGACATCGCTCATCACACCAGTCAGGGTAAATCTAACCATGTTGAGATAGAAAAGCACAGTACGACAAGCACGTATTTCACAAATGCTAATTCGCTCAGATTTATTCCTATACGTAATGCTGTTTTTACAATCTTTATATCGATGCTCTATCGATAATTTACATAGGTACCTTTTTATTTTTGGTTTCGGGAGGAAACCACCAAAAAGCACCCGACCTCTGGGGACCGAGGTCGGTGAGTGTGGGATTTTTATCTCACTAAAACAACTCTGGTGATTACCTGTCCGGTCCGGTCCGGTGATGCGGGCAGCACAAGACCGGTCAGCGTGGAAAGCCTTGGGAGAGGCCTTTGTCCAGCAGTGGACATCTATAGGCTGAAGAAGAAGAAGAAGAAGAAGAAGATCACCTGTCCTGGTTCTTCTTAAAATACCAATTTATTATAAAATAACAAAAAAAAAACCGCCCCTGCACAACGCCTGTAAAGGCGTACTGCGACTGTAAAGGAGCCTTCCCTATGCCTCCTTCTCCGAGCAGGATCAATCCTCTCTCGGAGCCGCTCGGTGGCTTCCTTCTTGAAAATCACGGTTTCACAGAAGGAGACTATATGTGTCCAATTCTCTGTCGCTGCCAGCCTAACCTTCACTACTGCTGGCAGAGACAGCCTAGGTATCGCCCGATCCTGACAACCAGAATCCGCCGCTCCGAGGCCCACGCCGGGCACTCCTCGAGCGTGTGTTGTGCGGAATCTAGGATACCTCCACAGTGATGGCAATTTGTCATGGCTTCTCGCCCAATTCTGTTCAGGTACTCACTGAAGCAACCATGTCCGATTAGCACCTGGGTTAGCCTAAAGGAGATGCGTTCCCGCCTTTTCAGCCAGGCTTCGAAAAGCGGGTATATAGGCACCTACATTTAAATGTAATACCAAAACCATAACTAAGATTATACCTACGCAACAATAGGTGACCGTAGGCCAACTTTCGTATTTGAAGTCCGCAAAAGCTTCCTTACCCACAGACTTCCGGTCTTCTAACGTTGTGTGAGTCCGGAAGTCCTGTCGAGCAAATCGTCGTTTATTCGCTTTCAGCTTGCCGTTTCATATTTTGTTGGCTTTTGTATCGGTGTTATGTGAACTTAGTATTAGATGTTTTCTATAGCAAAAAGTTTTTATAGATAGCTTGGACAAATTGAAGTTCAAGAGAATTCATTATTTACATACATAAATATTAGGGGTTAGAGTACGAAATTACCGTTTTGTTGCTATAGATTCTTTGAATTGACATATAATCTTCATGATTTAAGGAGTTTGGCGGGAATGTCAAGATGAGTGTCACGCTCATTTTTCATTGGACTTTTAAAATTATATATATATATTGTGTTGTTTACTAAATAAAAGCGCGTGATTTATTTAGTAAAAAGTGCATTCAGTGAATAATTTATAAAGAACAGTGAAATATTGTAGCATAGTGGCCACATCATGACCTTACCCAAACTTCCTCCTTGTCGGCCTCACGCGGGAAACGAAAGGAGATAGGTTAGGTTAAGTTAAGCTAGTATAAATTAGGACAAGTTAGGATATAAATTTACTCAAGAAAAACATACTAAAGTCTGTATGGCGTACTATGCCTTTGCCTTTTCCGTTCAGAAGAACGGAAAGGAGCAAACCAAAAAAAAAAAAAACTTCATGGTTTAAGGTTTTCGAATGAACCTTTATTGACATGGTTTTCATAATGTTCTTCTTTTAAAAATGTGAAACATTTGAATATCGACTTTACATTGTTTTTGTTATTCAAATTAGACGAGAAAGAAGGATTTTAAAACGAGCTTCGACGCGGAAGTGGCGCAGCAAGAACAGCCCGCAATTTCAATGTTGCATTTGGAGAGGGGTCTACTAGTGAACGGAACGTGTGATTTTGGTTTGAACGCTTTCGTGATTGAAACTTCTACTTGAAGAACGGGACACGAGGAAGATCACCCCGACAGGTGAATAACGATAAATTAAGAGAGATGGTGAAAGTAGATCCTAGTCAAACTACCCAAGAATTAGCGGCATGGTTTAACGTTACCTTACCCACAATATTGACTCATTTGTAGATTGTCAAAATAATAAAATAAAAAAATACGAAAAAAGGGTGCCTCATGATCTGACTGATCTGCAGAAAGAAACGCATGTTGAAACTTGTGTTGCCTTGTTGGATCGGTACTGAAATGAAGGAATATTGGATCGAATTGTGGCATGTGATGAAAAGTGGATTTTGTATGATAATCGTAAAAGAAAAATGCAATAGCCAAAAAAAAATGCTAAATGCAAATAGGCACTACTATCGCTAAGAGCGATCTTTTGAAGACAACCAAACAAGGAACTAAAAATGGCGAAATCAAGTAAAAAATAAAATAAAAAAAAACCCCTAAAATTTGTCAATACGCCAAAACTGTATTTTCAGTTTTGATTCATATTAAAGCCAGTAGGTACTTATTCGTACGCCGCAACATACTACAACGTTCATACTTATACTATGTAAAATTAAGAAATAAATAATATATGTCATCATCAACCTTTTTTTTATCGTTCCACTGCTGGCACAGGTCTCCTCTCATACAGAGAAGGATTGAGCGTAATTACCACGCTTGCTCAATGCGGGTTGGCGATTTCAGACTTATAAAGTCCAGGTTCCTCAAGATGTTTTCCTTCACCTTCAGTCATTGGCGTCCAAGATATACTTAGAAAGTACATATAACTTTAGAAAAGTTACATTGGTACTTGCCTGACTTGGAATCGAACCCGCACACTCATACTTGAGAGGGTGGTGTTTTAACCACTAGGCCACCACGCTGACTCATATGCTTTGGAAGATAATAAAATTAGGCCACCTAAAAACCGGTTGTCGTAACTGTTTGATAATAAAACATTTTAAATTGTTTTCTTCATTTCACTTCTCGCAAGTATCTCTAATCGTGTTCAGCGCGCATTATCGTGCAATAATTTGGATTCTTGACCGATAAATCCCGAGTATGCTCAACGTAAATACCGCAACATGTTCTTCAAGAATGTCAGTGGTATAATAATCAGCAGTTACAGTTCCATTATCTTTGATAACCAACAGAGGCGGGGCAAGACCTAAATTTGATGTGGGCAAAACAAATTTCGCGAGGCCCTGTTCCATGGCGATCTGAAAACGGATTTTATATATTAATAAAAAAACAACAAAACAATTAACACTGCCAAGTTTTTATTGATAAAAATACAAATTACATTAAAATTAATGAAAAATTAAAGGTCGTATTGGTAGGTAGAGATGACAATATCAATAAATTGATCTATGCATCGGTAAAATATCATGTTAACATATTTTAAAATATTGTCAGTTTCTGATTTTTTGATTCTGTGGTTATTTTTAAAGGGATATTGCGCCAAAGCATAATGTTCGTCACTTAAAACCTTGTTGTTACTTAATTTTGGGTCTGATTATGCCTCATCATCAACCTTTTTTTATTGTCCCACTGCTGGGCATAGGTCTCCTCTCATACAGAGAAGGATTGAGCGTAATCACCACGCTTGCTCAATGCGGGTTGGCGATTTCAGACTTAAGGTCCAGGTTTCCTCAAAATGTTTTCCTTCACCTTCAGTCAATGGTGTCCATGATATACTTAGAAAGTACATATAACTTTAGAAAAGTTACATTGGTACTTGCCTGACCTGGAATCGAACCCGCGCACTCATACTTGAGAGGCTGGTGTTTTAACCACTAGGCCACCACGACTTATGATGATATCATGAGATGATAGATGATTATGGCTGAATTTATAAAAAAAAAAAATCCCAACAAAATTAATTTACGTATAGCTTTTTTATTTTTTTCTTGCTTTGCAGCAATCATCATCATCATCAGCCTCTACTCGTCCACTGCTGGACATAGGCCTCTTTCATGGCACAAAAAGCAATGTATACAAATATTTGAAGGCGCGAGGCCCCTTGTACCGCGAGGCCGTAGGCGCTGGCCCACGTCGCCCACGCCTTACGCCGCCTCTGATAATCAGCTTTGTACGCCTTCTAGGTATAACCTCCCTAGAACAAAATTTAACTATCTCCGAAGCTTACAAAAAAAAAAAAAAACGTTTGAGACTTGATAATTTTATCAATATCGGTTATATGTATATTGATAACACTACGACTAACTACTAAAATTGCTAAGGAACAAGCGTACCATTTTTTTTTATAGAAATCGTAATTATGAGCAAATTTTGTAAATAGAAGTGGCCTAAATTTTTAATTCTCCACCAGAGACGCTAGCGAGTTTTGGTGTGCAAACTCGTGGTAGAGCTACTGGACAGCATTGAATTTAAAGTTTGTATCTGTGCATAAATAGAGGCAAGCTTCTGTCCTATTGTCTCAGGGCATTCTGTGAATCCTATTTCTACGATTGGCGTCTACAACTTTAGGAAAAGACAAACTGTTTTAAGATGTGCTTTATTTTTCCGAGATCAACGAAGCGTTACTTGTGTAGTGTAAAACTATTGTTGCTAAAATAGAACTGCTTACCTATTCACCGTAAAAAGAAAGGTGTATACATAATAATATGTAATCCATACTAATATTATAAATGCGAAAGTAACTCTGTCTATCTGCCTGTCTGTCTGTCTGTCTGTCTGTCTGTTACGCTTTCCCGCTTAAACCTCTCAACCGATTTTCATGAAATTTGGCACAGACAATCTTTAGACCCTGAGAAAGAACATAGGCTACCTTTTATCTCGGAAAAATTTGATGTTCCCGAGGGAAATCTAAAAAGCGCGATATAACCGAACTCCCGAAGCCGCAGACGGAAAGCTAGTTTATTATAAATTCCCGCAATTATATACTAATTGCACAACACTCCACATTACTTATTAAGACCAACGTAATTGCTTAACACAATACTAGTTGCAATGGCTTTTATTTTGGTTTTTATTTCCAACATATTTACGCTGTTGAACAGACAAATGGTTCGAACTTACGAAGAACAATTTTGTACGATATTGCGTTCAAAATTATTCAAATTTACTTCCATTTTTGTTACGCAATCAGGGTGCAGTTCCTTATAACTTTGCATTTCAGACCACGTAGTGTTCCACACTAGCCTCAAAGAGATGTCAGGATATCGTGACGGGTTCAGTTGGATCGATGCCTGCCAGAACCGTCCGAAAATAATACCGCGGTTCTGGCGCACTAGCAAATGAAAGAACACGGGTAGGTTTTGTCAGTAAAAGTCTGACATTCTGCTCCACCCAGCATGGGAGAGGTCATTTGATGACTTCCCACCAAAAAAATTAAAAACTATATGTACCAAACAGTGTTGCCTTCCGCCAAAATGATTGGCTGCACAACTTTATGTGATATTTCTTTTTCCAATAGAATCGAATTAAGCCGATTGGGGTATACAATGGACATCGCAAAGGATTATTATGAATGTTTGGCGATTTGAGGACAATCTCGTAATGACCGCCTTGTTGCTTAGGTCTACGGTTTATTGAACAATCAATATTCTTCTGCAGAAGAATGGAAGGTCTCAAATATGAGATGGGATTGACGAGAGGAGGCAAAACTCTGCTGCCGCGAGAAATCGCGGTAAGATAGCTCCGGCGGGATCGCAACATGGAGTCTGCCATTGTTGCAACCTACAGCTGGGCACGCCATAATAACGGCGGTAATTCCCCTCTTTGAGGAGCGCCTGACGCAGGTCTCCACCAGACATAGCTGTTTCGGGAGTTTACTGTTCCGTATAAGACGGTAGGAAACGCTAGGGTGTCACCACCATGGGGATCGCCCTGTGGACACGGTGGAGCATACGGTGGAGGTCTGCGGAGTACCGCTGTGTCTTTGTGGTTGCGATCGGTGGCAATTTGTCGCGTCCGGCTTGGTCCAGATGAGATGAGAGTGCATGGCAGGCCGCCGCAGGAGACGCTCTGGTCGGGAGACAACATCGAACTCCCGGCGACCGTAGACGCGGCCTTGTGGACGGCAAACATTGGTCAGCTCGCCACCCGATAAGAACCAGGCCCGGGCCGAGGGCCTCAGCTCATCGTGACGGGGTCCACGAAGACCGATGCCTGGTTCAACGTAGCGGGTTGGTCAAATGAGAAATCGTGGCCATGGCGCACAGGCAAGTGAAGGAACACGGGTGGGTTTTAGTCAATAAAAGTCTGACACGCCCTTCCGTTTCGCCCAGAGTGGAAGAGGTCATTTAGTTCACCCATCCACACCAAAAAAAGTAAAACACAAAAAATGTATTGAAAATCTAAGTTGTTTGTTTTTGGTCTACTAATTTATTTAATCAAAATAGTTATCATTACTATCTATATATTGTTGCTATCTAATAGGAAGGTCATTTATACCTTTGCGATAGAACTCTGAAGATCTAGACTACACAAAGTGTGTGAAAGCATTCTGTACTACCTTCCGGCAAGAAACCTTCTTGTCACGTAGATTATTGTCCAAATCACGAAAAAATGGTACTCCATTGAAACAAGGTCTTTCAAATATTGAGGATGACGAATGGTTTCTAACTGTGGTTCCTGAGGGATCAAAATGGTTTCTCGAGCAATAATGGTGAAGATCATTTTATGAGTCGGGTCTGTTTTACTGGTAGTCTTTCCAACGTTCTTCTTGATTATTGCTTGATCAGATCGGAGAAAATTATAGTGAATAACACCACGCTAAGACCACCAAAAAGTTACCAAATTACCTTTTTATTGGTAAGTTTTGCTTTAGGACATTGTTGTGGTGTTTGACCTAAGTTCAGCCATTATATTTTTCTTTTACCGTTATCATAAAGAATGCACTTTTCATCACATTTCTATACTGATCCCACAAGGCAACACAAGTTTCAACACGCGTTTCTTTCTGCAGATCAGTCAGATCATGAAGCACCCATTTTTCGTATTTTTCTATTTTAATGATTTAACGCAAATGAGTCAATATTGTGGGTAAGGTAACGTTAAACCATGCCGCTAATTCCTGGGTAGTTTGACAAGGATCGGCTTTCACCATCTCTCTTCATCATCAACCTGTTTATCGCCCCACTGCTGGGCACAGGTCTCCTCTCATACAGAGAAGGATCGAGCGTAATCACCACGCTTGCTCAATGCGGGTTGGCGATTTGAGGCTTAACTCCAGGTTTCCTCAAGATGTTTTCTTTCACCTTCAGTCATTGGTGTTCAAGACATACTTAGAGTACATATAACTTTAGAAAAGTTACATTGGTACTTGCCTGACTTGGAATCGACTGATTATACGGTGAAGGAAAACATCTAGAGGAAACCTGTCCTTTAAGTGTGCCTAGCAGTGGGATGATAAAAAGGTTGATGATGATGATGACTATAAAGAGTTAAAGTTGCTAAAAGTATTTTTTTACCTGAGTCTTCTTCTCGACTCTTCTCGTATGATTCCAAAACTCTTTTATTAATGTGAAGCTACAGTACCGTCGAATGAAAAAAGTTGATGATGACAGTATCGTCGAAAGTTATAGTGTATAAAAACAGGTATTTCTTGCGGTCAAAGTCGGTGGAAGGTTATTGCCACAAAGGTAAACTTAGACCTAAGTTAGAACACAGGATCTATCTAGAATCTTTATCCCATTAATAACTACGTTTCTGTGTAGGTAATAATTTCCAAAGACGGAAGATATTGCAAAAAAAGCTAGTTAGAATTCAATCTTATGAAGACGTTTACCCATCAATATGTAAGCATGGTGTAGTGTTATGTAATTTCCCTACATATACTTACTTCTTCGTATTTATATATCATTCATTTCTGCAGGTCACACTACGCATTCCAGTATTAAGAGGCGCTGTTCTGATAACATTTTACTACACCGGGACTTATTATTCAACTTGTAGACATGGTCCTCTACTTCAAGCCTAAGTTTCGGTGACTTAGCGATAACTTGGCGTAAGAAGTTGTAACTGTGCTATGCCGTATTAATTTTTCCTACTTACAACGCTAAAATTTAATATTTACTTATATTTGCATATTCACAATAATATTTTCTTTGTTATGACAGTTTTTGACAACGCTGTTGATTATGTCTCTATGACAACCTTTTTTCTTCTAAATTCTTAACTGCCTGCTATTTTTCTATCGGATTTCTTATCCGAACTCCTTTAAGTTATTTCATATTGCTTATAATTTTTCAAATATTTAAATTTCGTTGAAAAACTGTTCTCCGAGTTTCTTCGGAAGCCCTCGCTGAGCAGTGACATGTTCAGCTTTAGTTTCGGTCTGGTGTCTACATTACTGACAGTATATTAATGGTGTGATTTTTATTCTTCCAGAGCCCTCCTAGGGGTACCCTTTCTCTCGCAGAGAGGGGAACCTCCTCTTGGAACCTCCTGACTTTAATATGCCGGAGCCGCTCCTCCGCTGTTGCTGCCGGACCTCTCGGCCGCTTTGCTGCTCCCGGCTCTCTGTCGCAGGCGCCGGTCCCGCTACAAGCTGTGTCTGCTGCCTGGTACCGCCTCTGATGGCGGCGTCACCGCCTCTGATGGCGGCGCCACCGCTTCTGATGGCGGCACCGCTGCTGTAGCCGGCCCTCTGCCGCCGGAGCCGCTCTATGCTGCTGTTGCCGGATCTCCGCCGCCGAAGCCACTCTTTGCTGTTGTTGCCGGCCCTCTCGGCCGCCGGAGCCGCTCCTCCGTCGTTGTTGTCGGCCCTCTCGGCCGCCCCGCTCCTCTACTGCTGTCGCCGGCCCTCTGCCGCCGGCCCTCCGCCGCCGGGGCCGCTCCTCCGCTGCTGCCGCCGGCCCTCCGCCACAGGGCCGTTCCTGAACGCTGACTATTTTATTTTTTACCTTTTGACCTTTTACATGTAACCTCACCTCATCTACCTCATTCATTCATTATCCTTTTTATATTTTATCTTTGCTATTTGTCATTTAATAAATACTTTCTTTGTCTCCCTCCTCCTCTCTTTTCTTACCTGCGTAACACGACAATGGATACCACGTAATCTCTATTATGTATGCCAAATGACAGCTTATATTGATTGATGATTATATCACTTTAACAATAATCTCAATTGTTATGAACAAATCAGTATGTAAAATTAATAACAAATAAACGCAAATTCTATGGAAAATCACCAGAAATTCGCATATCGTTTCAAACAATCATATTATTCGATAACACTGTTAAATTAAGAAGTGATTTCAATATTTTGTTGTGTGATAACAAACCAATTATATCTGCGTCATAGTATAACATTTGAATCTTTCAATAGCACACGTCCGCCGCAGTATACCTACGAGTATTTATTATAAAGAAAAGTTTTCTTATGGGTACACAAACAGTAGAGGACACAATAACGGGGTACAAGTTGGTAAATTGGATTCGCGCCCCGGGGACGGTCGACAGCGTTAGCCGGTGACAGCGCGGGGGCGGGGGGCGGTTAATCACGTCACGCCGAGTGTGAAGAGTACCCACGCCTTCGTCACTCGACGATGACCTCTGCGGGTCCTTAATATACATCAATCATACCAAAAACTTTTATTATTATTAACAATGTTGCAGAGTGAAAGCGTCATCTCAAAGACAGATGAAAACTTCGAAGTAATGATAACAGGTTTCGGCTGAATACCTAGGTTAACAAAAGTTTATACATCAATATCTCAGGGAGCGATGGACTGAGGTCGGAATTATACGTAAAGCAGGAGTACATAAAGAAAATAAATGACATTGTTTTCCTGCAAACTCGCTGAGACACTGAGTCTTTTAAAGAGTTAGGAAAATCCCGGCTTCGCGGCGGACACTTGAATTTTACTTTAATACTCAAGGTTAATAGCTTCTTTCTTGGCTATATAGCTTAGCTTATTAGCTTCTTTATTGGGGGAGGCCTATGTCCAGCAGTGGACGTAATTCGGCTGAAATGATGATGATGATTCAAGTCTTCAAGCTTTTTTCTTTTAATTTTGCTCACACAACATGATTCTCTTTTTTTTTCAGAAAAATTAAGTAATGAATAAAAAACTTTCTCGCTTTTAATGAAAAACAACTCTCACTTAACAGTTATTTCGTTTTGTTTGTCAAAGTCTTGCAGCCATTGCCTGCAGCTGATGAATGTTGCGATTGGAATTCGATTGTAACTGACTAAGAAAATATTTACATCGCATGATTGAAATTAATTTTGCGTATATGTATATCCCGGCTGTCTGCATTGTACGACTGATATATTTTATTCATCCCGACGATGTAAAAATGGGTGGCAGCATTCATGAACCGTTTCCAGGTTTTGTGATCTATCGTTTTGACTAGGTATTATAACGTTTGTTAGCAAACAAGCTTCATCATCATCACAGCGTTAATCCCAGTCGCATCCAAAGCTTCCTCCAGCTTTGGAGTCTGGGGTCCGCTTTACCAGTCTAACTGCTGATATGGCTAAACTTCGACATTTTCCGTGAAGCGACTGCCGTCTGACCTCCACAACCCGAAGGCGACATCGTAGCATTGCAGTTAGACCAGCAAAACAAACAAGCTCCAATCCCTACAAATTTACATAAGGGTTGAGTTCTGAAAATTCCTTTTTCACACCTTGCATGCTTAGATGTAGTATGCATCTCCCTAATAATTTTGCAAATTTAATGTTTCCATAGTGAAATGCAGAATGAAGATTGAATGAATCATTGAATCGTTGAATGTTCATCTGGACTTTCTAGTATTCCCTAGAATATCCTGTTAAAATCTCACATTGAAACTTAAGTGAAGTTAGTCGGCATTCCACCTAATGCTTGAGGATCATACTATTGGTAGCTCACTACACCTTTGTTTTTACGGTGAATAGGTAAGCAGTTCTATTTTACCTACAATAGTTTTACACTACGCAAGTAACGCTACGTTGATCTCGGAAAAATAAAGCACATCTTAAAACAGTTTGTCTTTTCCTAAAGTTGTAGACGCCAATCGTAGAAATAGGATACACAGAATGCCCTGAGACAATAGGACAGACGCTTGCCTCTATTTATGCACATATACAAACTTTAAATTCAATGCTGTCCAGTAGCTCTACCACGAGCTTGCACATGCAACGCTAGCGTCTCCGTAAATAGTAGGTATACACTGATGGAGACTTTAAAAATCAGGCCACTTCTATTTGTAAGATTTGATCATTAACTACGGTGTATATATAAAAAAAGTAGTAGGTCTGTTCCTTAGCAAAATTATCAAGTCTCAAAATTAATTTATTCTTTTTTTAAGCTTTGGATATGGATCAGTTTTTAACCGACTTCAAAAAAAGGAGGAGGTTTTCAATTCAATTTAATCTTGTATTTTTATTTTTTATGTTTATTCGCCGATTACACTAAGACGCCTGGACCGATTTGCAAAATTATTTTTGTTTGAAAGGTCAATTGGTCTCATAGTCATCAGGTCAGGATCTGATGATGAAAGACCAGAGAAATCCAAGGGAACTTTCAAAAATCGTAAGGTCGTCTAGGCAAAATTACGTCGTTTGCTTATAGGCCTTTTCCCAACTATATTAGTGTCAGCCTCCAGTCTGACCGGATGCAGCTGAACAGTACTTTTCACAACTATAAAGTGTAATATAAAAACTTATTCAAAAAATAACTAATTTCGGAAGTCGGTGTCAAAAACAAATAGACCAAAACCAAAGACGCAGAAATTAGTTATTATTCACTTTACCTATAGTGTTTTTTAGAATTGGGTAGTTTTTTTTGTTAAGTTTTTATTGTTTAATAGAAAGCTGGTTATCTAAGATAATGTAACTGTAACTTTTGATTAGTATATCACTGACATTCTTGAAGAACATGTTGCGTCATTCATATTGAGCATACCGGGATTTATCGATCAAGAATTCAAATTATTACGATAATGCGCGCTGCACACAATTAGAGATTATGTATCTACTTCTGAGAAGTGAAATGAAGAAAACAAATTATTAAAAATATTTTATTATCAAACAGTTACGACAACGCGCGGCTCTGACTGTCCTTGTTTTCAAAAAAAAATCTTTTTGTTTTTATTTACTAACCCATATGGATGTTGCTCATCCACTATTTTATTAATTTGACCATTGTTGTCAAATTATTGAAAAAGAAATATTATACTACCAATCTGGGTAACTTTGACAGATAAAAGCGGTATTTTACCACAATATTTTAAAATTTTAACCCTATCGCACGAATTTATTTTATTTTGTTAGTGCTCTTCTATCACTTTTCATCCGTAAAGATTGTTAAAAGTATCTACAAACTCATCTGTCCATTAAAAACCTGATTTTCTAGTCTGTCAAAGTTACCGTCATTACATGGGTAACTTTGACACACATCAAACCATTTTTTTTTTTAAACGGACAACTCACAAAGATTGAGCTAGCCCCAAAGTAAGCTAGAGACTTGTGTCATGGGATATTAACTCAACGATACTATATTTATAATAGATAAACATCCAAGACTCAGGCCAATCAGAAAAAGATCGTTTTCCACCATGAGCTGGCCGGGGATTGAACCCGGGGTCCCCACAGAGAACAACAGATAGATAGACATTGATAGAAAAGCAGTAATAATTTTATTTTGAATTAATTTCGGTAACATTGGTTTATGTTTTTCTTATAAATGGGAGTAACTGACGAAATAAAACCATTAATTTCCAGTTTTGTCTTATACAATATGTAAAGAAAACCCTGTCCGACCCTTAAGGATAATAAAGGTTAGGTAAACACATGACCAAATATAATATAAAATTTTACATAATCATCACAGTAACAATACTAATGAATTTTGAAATAATCCTTTTTTCCCGGGAATTAATTCCAATTTCCCCGAAATTTGGTAATTTTTATAAAAGTGACAACACCGGTATTATTATAAGCGAATAGCGACGCGACCACGTCACAGGTGCCGCGTGCCCTGCCCCCCGCCGCCCGCGGAAGGGGTTGCTTACCGCACATGTATTAAGTTGCCTCTTTTTGCGAAATAATATTTATTTCTTTAGGGGGATTTTTTTTTAAAGTTTAGCCTGTGTTTATGGGCATTAGTAGAATCAGTTATCGATACCTAACAATACCGTCACGGATCGGACAGGGTTTTCTTTACATATTGTATATTTTAAAAAGTAATCGATAACACACAACAGTCTATGACGTTTGGCATTATAATACACATTTTAAATGAGCATATAAAACCTTTAAAAACACGTTTGAGATTGTGTTGGTATTATCATCATAACCAACCTTTTTTTTATCGTCCCACTGGTGGGCAAAGGTCTCCTCTCATACACAGAAGGATTGAGCGTAATCACCACACTTGCTCAATGCGGGTTGGCGATTTCAGACTTAAAGTCCAGGTTTCACCTTATAATCAATCATTGGTGTCCAAGATATACTTAGAAAGTAAATATAACATAGAAAAGTTACATTGGTACTTGCCTGACCTGGAATCGAACCCGCATACTCATAATTGAGTTGGTATCATACGACAAAAAATCGAAACTAGTTCATAGTCCCAATATCAATGTTACCCGAACCAATCAAAGTTACCCATATTGACTTTAAGTATGCGAAATAAAGATTTTTATTCCTAAAATTACCTTTTATTTCTCATTTTTAGCATAGGTGATATCACTACATTGTGAGCATATAATTGTGCCGTTCTCTCGTCTTATTATAGGGAAAAAGAGAAACAAAACTTAAGAAGACTCGCGCTAATGTAAATTCGAAAGATCGTTCTTTCGAGTTTACCTTTGCGCCTGGATAAGACTCCGTAACACTGTTGATGCAAGCATTATCGAGACTTATTTGATCCACCTACATGCGCTAGCGAGTAAGTTTTCGCTAACAACTCATAGTAGGGGTACAGAACTTCACAAAGTAACTCCTTTTGCTTTGAAATATTTGTAAAGAAAAATGCATGTAGTATTACTTTGTTTTCAAACTATATGCAGAAAAGAGTACGATGGGCAAAGATGCAATATGGTTTTTTAATTGATCAAATGTAATGGAACTCAAGTAAAGGAATAGCAGAGAACTCAGGAGTCGTCATTATCTTCTGCCTGGTCTTTTTCCAGATATGTTGAAGTTGACTTCCAATCCAATGGGATGCGGCGGAATTTGGCACGGAGCGACTGCTTATCTGTTCTTCACAATCCAGTTACTTGGTAATACGAGTATGATAGGGTCGTGGTATGATGCCGATAAGAGTGAGTAATTCCTTTGCAGAACTGCTGCGATGCATACAAACAGAAAAAACCTTCCCATCATCATCATCATTTCGGACAAAACACGTCCACTGCTGGACATAGGCCTCCCCAAAAGATCTCTACGATGACCGGTCGTGCGCCTCTCGCATCCAGCAGTTTCCCGCGACCTTCACTAGGTCATGAGTCCTCCCGCAATCTTCAACTCTTCATTTTTCAACATTATTCTAGCCCTGGAAACTAAATAAAATGGAATAAGTATAAAATTTGGACCGTATTTTATATTACTATACCGGTTTTCGATAACTGTCCACATACGAAAACTCGGCCATTTATTACGAGGATTGCGTAGATCGGATATTTTGTGTGAAAAAACTACTGACAGGAAATTGTCAAGTATTTATTTTTGGAGCTATCGCAGAATCTAGTAGCAGTGGCCCGAGAGTGATAGATGTTTCCGCTCAATCTCTGTCTACTCAGATTATTGAGAATTTACATTTATTCAGATACCTTGTAGTGACAACGACACCGCAGTTTATCAAGAAATATTTTTGGTAAATGTCTTTTTAGTTGAAAATTGTTTCGTCTTAAGATATGTCTTCAAGCAATGACCTCATTTTGGTTAATATTTAAAACAGCGAGCACTTTAAACTGGTAGGCCTTCCTCGTTTTAAGTTAATTTTCACGAGCCTGAGGAAAAAATATATATTTAGCAGAACGCTTACAGGGAACAACATTAACAGTGATTTATTTTACAGTACCCTCGTTGTAGAGCATAGTACCTGGAGATTTACCGACAATATGTAGCTATTCATAAAACAACAATTGAGTGAAAGAACAATTGGAAACGTTCGGAACGTGCTATTCATTGCATTTCAGCTAGAAAATAATTGTTCGCAGCTAATGTTCACCGTTCAGTACTTTTCTTTAGTTTCTTGTCAATAACTTCAATAACTTTATGAGTGCCGATTTTCAGTTCAACGGTTACTTAACAAGAAGTACCTAAACTGACCTATTTCTTAAAAACCTTTTGTTTGTTCCATCTTTGTTTTATTCTGAATTCGAAACTTATTTTGAGCTACTTAAACAGTGTACCTACTCATTCGCAAAAAAAAAAAAAAACGGGCACCTAAGCAATGAACTATTTCAAATGTTAATATTGCTTTGTTTGATATTTATAGGTAGTTTTATCCTCACAATTTGGTAACTTAATTTAATTTTTAATTAAAATTTTAATTTTTCATTAAAATTTTAATTTTTACACAATTTATGGGAAATAATGCTAAACCTCACTAGTAGTGTATGTTCGCTAGTAGCGAATATATTATGTTCATGAAGTTAAAATTAGAAAGTTTTTTGTTTTTTGTCTGGACACGCTAGCGAGTATATCCCGGATACTTGCTCGCAGAATACGTTCCCACTCCGCAGTAATCACATTCTTCAGCTCTCTGATGGTCTGCGGAGCCGGTTGTACTGATCTCACACGCCGTTTCAGAACGTCCCAGACATGCTCAATGGGATTGAGGTCGAGCTGGCCTATCCAAACGACGAATGCCAACCTCTTGCACATACGCTTCCACATCGCGAGATCGGTGGACGCGAGCATTGTCGTCCATAAAAATCGAGTCTTTACCTAGAGCGGCCAATGCGGGTGGTGCTTGAAAAATTAGAACTTCCGTTATGTATCGATGCCTAGTCAGTGAGCCGTTTTCAATGAAGACTAACTCTGTACGATCTATTGAATTTATTCCTGCCTAAAACATTACAGAGCCCCCACCATAAGGTGGGATTTCTTCGAAACATGCCTCTGCAAAGCGTTCTCCACCGAACAGACATATCCTGGATTCATCAGAGAACAGAACCCTATTTCAATCTTCTTGAGTCCATGATTCACAATTTCTAGCGAACCTAACCCTGTGCACTCGGTGCTCACGGAGTAATTTGGGGCCGCGGGCCAGGCGGTGACTGCGTATATTGGCAACGAGAAGCCTCCTCCTGACCGTCCATGCATATTTCTTACTTCTTGGAGGTTGTTCTTAAGATCCACATACGAAGATTTTCAATTTCTCAATGCGCGACTCACAAGAAAACGACCATCCCGTGGTTGGGTACGTGGTTTTCTTCCAGAATCAGGCCTTCTCTCGACGGAACCAGGCTCCTGATATCGCTGCCAGGTCCTCTGGACCGTCGACCGGCTAACATTTAGCGACGTAGCCACGAAGCATTGGCTGCAACCTTCTCAAGCAGCGCGATAATTTTGGTGCTGTTAACCACTTTATCTACCATTTTTATACAGCCAAACAGCAATAAATAAAGCTTTGACAGTGTGATATGAAATTAATCGATAAAAATTGAATAAAAGTTACGAAAGTCAATGTTAACTCCTTCGCGCCAAAAATGTAGGATAAAAAGGGGTTTTCTGTAAAAATGAAAATTTGAATTTAGATCGTACTTTTTAAATACCACGGCATTTTTTAAAACCGACCAGTAACGTATACAAACAATTAAAACCTTTTTGTATTATATCTTTTTAAAGATGAATGAAAATCAAGACCGCCCGTTTTTTTTTTTTTTTGCAAATGAATGTAGGAGATACAGTCTTCCACAGAAAAACGCCAAAAATACAAACGAAAACAGAAAATGTTTACTCGTAACGAAATCCATGAAAATCAAAAACACTCGTGACACAGTTGTAAAAAAGATCACGTATCACATTGTAACGTCACAACACATTATTATGATGTTTTCTGTAAATACGTAACAAATTGGCAGTTTAAAAAACAAATAGCGTGTAAGTTGCCGACATGTTAACATGAAGCAGCACTCAAGGCCGGGCCTGAGGGTACATCCGCGTCTACGCTCCGCTTTTTGCTCGGAACGAGTTGCTACAAAGTGCTCTCCAGAAGCCACTGTACCTCCCACTCGACATTAATGCATTCCATTACGAGTTATGCTACGTCCATGCAAATTAATGTTGAAAATTCTTCCCGCTGTTCGCTGTTCGGTGTGTGTCGATTCAAATTTGACGTATTACGCGAATCATACCATCGAGCATAACCAAATACAGTAATTGAAAATGGAGTTTACTTAGTAAGAGTATTAACAAGCGCGGCACGTTCAACGAACGCACTTCGAATATAAATAATCCAACCTCGACGTGTATCATTCTTGTGTCATCCCTCCGAATATTTTCGTCAATTTTCTCATTTCGGATGTCATCGTAAATTTCGTCGGGTGTTTGTGCGGCGCTTGTAATTGCTGTTCGTCGATTGGCTTGTTCTGACTTACTGCGATTGTTGGGCGCAATCTAATATAATTAATTTGTGGTTTCCTCGATATATGGCTGTACAATTACACTTATTTGTTCTCTTTGAACATACACAGATACTAGGTAGTAATAGTAATAATATCTCGTATTTCATTTTATACTGTCAGTTATACAGTATGTTAATTAATAACAGAGGGCGTTCCCTTAAACTCGTTAATATATATCATTAATAGATTAAAATAAAAATATCAGCATAGAAAAATAAGCATAAAAAAAAACCGAATAAAAAAAAATTCTAATTGGAAATAAATTTGAAACCTCCTGTTTTAAATCAAAATAGTAGTCGTCATGTATAAATAAATTGCCACGTTGCCGTCTTTCATGTTCGCGTGTACAGTGTGTTTCTTTTACATGTCAATTTAAAATTTTTATTGAATATTTTCTTATTGGAAAAATTTTAAAAACATTTTGTTTTCGAATGGAAATATTTTTTTAGCATGTATGTATGCTATACTATTTCGGGTTAACGGGAACGCCCTCTGTTAGTTAACATACTGTATAATCGAGGTACACAAATCCTTGAACACACTTTTAGGAGTTTAGAGTAAAATACTAAACTATCTTAAGTGTGTCATCATCATTATCATCTCCGCATTAATCCCTGTCGGATCCGAAGCTTTTTCAGCTTTGGAGTCTGGGGTCCGCTTTACCAGTCTACCTGCTGATTTTGGCTAAACTTCGATATTTTCTGTGAAGCGACTGCCGTCTGACCTCCACAACCCGAAGGCGATATTGAAGCATTGCAGTTACACCAATTGTTGGACTTTTGAGGGCTCCAACAACCCGTAACGACGGCCATTAGATGTTCGTATGGCAACCGGTACCAACGGCTTAACGTGCTTTCCGAGGCACGACCAGACAAGTGGATTCATATTCATGCACACAAATATTTACCCCGCACTGCGCGGGGATCGAACCCGCGCCTCCATGCGCAAAGGCCGCGTTCACTACCGCTACGCCACGGGGGCTGTCAAACTATCTTAAGTGAATTAGACAGAATACTTTTCATTATGTACACCATATAAATTACAGCACGTAAACATGAAGATTTTAAACAGGCTGACACAATGCGCGTACTTTTCTCTAAGAGCGGTCTCTTACAGACAACCTTTTTCAAATTAGCATTGCAAGAATTACTTATTCTGCCTCTTTTATATTTCCTCAGGCCCTAATGACCTATGAGGCTTATCTAAGAATGCACCGCTACAAGCTATTCATAAAATCTCCAAGACGTCAAATGTTACGTTAATATTATGTTGGGCTACGTTTATTTCTTATAAGACCATTTATTTCAGATTAAATATTTCAAATATGAGTTACGATTCAATAAATGTGCTTTACAACGCGCAACGCTAAGAAAAAGCAGTGCAAATATAAGCGGGTAGGTAGAACAGCTTATTCAGAAGTTAGTTTCTTTACTGTTGACAAACATATTAAATTTTTGTTTTATTTTTTTATTAAAATATGTTTGAAAAGTGTACTTTGTTTCCAAGCCCGTAATAAGAAACATAATTGAGGGCTATACTTTAGGTCCTTATTCAACAGTGGCACCAACTGGTGAGCACAAAAACGGTAGCCCGCATTAGTTTGAAGGATATTTTACCATAATTTCATTTATTATTGAAACCGTGAGCGTTTTACTTAAAGCACCAAGAGAACGTTACGGAAACGGGTTCCACAAATGATTTTACTAACATATGTAGGTGCGGCAACCCATTTCATTTATATAATCTCCCGTAATTACCTCATTAGTATAGTGGCGTGCATTGAATGTTGATTCACAGGTCGAGCAGTGTTTTGTTCACGTTCACATCCACAAGCAATGGTTGGGAATATATTGATGGTCGCATGGCTACGCCACTACTACAGCGCTACGGACGTAGCTGTGCGACTACGCTTACCGCTACGCAGCGATCTATAATTTATTATTATGTGTAACTTAAAACCATTCAAAGTAGGGGAACTCGCAAGTCCAAACATATAATATTTAACAATATAGTAAATACATATACTACGTAATACGTAACACGTACGTAATACGTATATAGTATTTATTTATTATTAAATACTAGCGGCTGCCGGCGACTTCGTTCGCGTGGAGTTAGTTATGCTCCGCTCCTATTGGTCGCAGCGTGATGTTATATAGCTTAAAACTTTCCTGGATTAATAGGCTATCAGGCTATCCAACACAAAAGGAATTTATCAAAACGGACCAGTAATTCCTAAGATTTCAAATACGTTCAAACAAACAAACTCTTCAGCTTTACATATTAGTGTAAGTAGATAATAGAAAAGTTAACATACAGATGGAGGTATGTATGTTAACTTATCTCACCAAAGCCTTTGAACGGATTTCTATAAATTTGGCAAGGAGGTAGAGGGCTTCCTAAGTAAAGAAATAATCTACTTATTGTCCCGTTGGCATATTTGGGTACAATAATACTCAGACTCAACTTGAGCTAAACCGTAGATAGAAACTAGTAATAATATTATAAACGTGAAAGTTTGTATGGATTTTGTATGATTTTTTTAAGTAAAAACTACTGAACGGAGATTGATGAAATTTTTCGCACAATTAAGTACTTATCGTAAGAAAAGTTGATTAAGATAATCGTAAATTACTCTTACTTGCGTAATTGTAAGCCAACAGCTTCCTTCCCCACGACTTTTACATTTCTCGGGGGATCAATTTCAATAGGAATTGCACTGAACGGTTAGCGCAGCGGTTAAGCTATTGACTGCTGCGCCACCTGTTCCCCGCACGGAACAAAAAGATTTGTATAACCTACAATTAGTTGTTCCGGGTCTGGCTGTTTGTGTATGTGAGTTTATACATATGTTTGTAAACGCATCCACGATACAGGAGAAATGTGTGGGGCAAGGTTTCTAAAAAAAAACTATAGGAAAATAACTTTGATAATCAAAATGATCTTTCAAAATGGGTGTAGCAGTATCTACAAGCGAGATGCATCGCAAGTATAGTTTACCGTGCAACAATGTTAGGAAAGTGTCCGCAAAATCGTCAGACCTTTGGAGAATGTGTGAACTTTACAGTATCCATATCTCATAAATAGCTTTTATTTTCGACTTCCCATTAGTTTCTCTGCGTGATCGAATCAGAAATGAGGAGATCCGCAAAGGAACCAAAGTCACCGACATAGCTCTTCGAGTCGCTAAACTTAAGTGGCAGTGGGCAGGGCACATTGCTCGTAGAACCGATGGCCGATGGGGCAGTAAGATTCTGGAGTAGTCGCCACGTACCGGAAGACGCAGCGTAGGGAGGCCCCAACAAGGTGGACCGATGACCTGGCGAAGGTCGAGGGAAGCCGATGGATGCGGGCAGCACAACAACGGTGATCGTGGAAAGCCTTGGGGGAGGCCTTTGTCCAGCAGTGGACATCTATAGGCTGAAGAAGAAGAAGATTACTGTGGCATAAATTACATTATACATATGTTTGATAAACCGATCGTTTTGATTTTACATAGGTATAATCTCACTAACCAAAACAGCTGTATCTACAATATTTTTTTTTCATTCAATTTTTTTTCTCAGTATTCATAATTTAGTCCATCCAGGGAACACAATCTCACTAGGTATAATTTTAATAGGCAATTAATTTATTCGGTAATCGGAAATTTATAAACAATGTATCAGCTTCAAAGTATTCTAGACCATTCCTATGGAAACTTGAGCCTCCACATTAAAGTGCCTTGATACGCAAATTTAAAGACCTCGTACCTAATCCTCGTGTCGTGGCAATTATAATCCTTCGAAATTAAACAAAACAACATCCGCTGAAATTAGACACGCATTTGTGGGGAATTAAAACAAACGTTTCCTCCCGGTCGGGTACGTGAGTCTTCGTTTAAAGAGGGTGATTAGAGCACACGTCGCGTTGAAATTGTTGCGAGACACCGCCGCACGCACCTCCCAGACAACTGCGCCACTTCAAATTACTTGAATGCTGCTCGCTGCGCAAACAATTTATCTCAAACGAGACAACAACGCCTCGACAACACTGTGGAAAGGCATGCTCACATAAATTTTAATATGCGTCGAAATTATATTGGGACTAAAAGTAACTTCCACTGATACGTCGTTGAATAAAAAATACAACATCTTTACGATTCCAAAGACTCGAATAAAGGCAGATCGCAAAAACTTTTCACATAAAATGCTGCAATTCTATTGTCGTTGGAGAGGCAAATTTGAAATTGAAAATAGCAGTCAGAGCTAGCTGCAGCGCTCCGAAGCCGTTTATTTAGCTGCGGCGACTCCGCTTTGTTCTAATGTAGCCGCAGGATGCAGGTGAAACTTTCATAATTTAATACGTAGCCGCTGACCTTCGGCTTCGTTACTGTAGCAGTTACCAAATTCATTACAAAGTTTTATATATGTACAAGTTTTACTGCAAAACCTACTTCAGAACTTTAAAATAACTGCAGCTGTGCGACAGTCCACTAGAAGCTAAAGTTGTACTTATCTAATAACTTGCATATAACAAATGTCTCAACGAACTATCCGTGACGTAGAGTGCTATGTACCACCATGTACCTACAAACTTCTGGAACCGCATCGTGTAACTTCTTTTTATTTTTCAGCCAACTGAATCTGAAAAGCGAAGTTATTCGGAAAATTGGACCAATTGCAATGTATGATTCGAATCCAGATTATTGCAGCGTAAAAACCAACGCTCTGTGGCTCGAAAAAGGAATATTAGTGGTAGCATAGCATTTTTGTTTACTTATGTAGGTAACTACGTCTGTGAGACATTATTTTCCCTACGTGTTCGCATGCCCGCCGCGAAGTTAGAACGCCAGCCTAATATTCGCATCACGGCAGAAACGCACCCGTTTATTGGACCGTTCTGTTCTCTACTCAACAATCTTAACATTAGCTTTTATGTGTACACACAGAAAATACCCTTATGACCAAGGTACATGAATCGAGTTTTGTATATTTGTTTAGCCCTGATGTTTTCGCTCTCAGGCAGGAAATAAGCTTCACATTGACTGGAGCTAACAAACACCTCCACAATAAGATAAGCTTCTACCAAATGGAAAAAGGATGCGATAATAAAAAAGTATTTTTACGCTACCTCATTAACTCTGGCAACACTATGTGTAACACTGGATGCTTGTGTTTCTAGTATATTGTTTGAAGTCTGGCATCTGGTCTGTTTTCGGTTCAATATAGTTTGGTAGTTTCAAATGTTCTTTAGTACTGCAGCGAATGACTCCGCTAAACGGGATGCTCTGCTCTCAGTTACAACTAACCATTTGGTACAACCACTATCATGTGTTTGGGGTTAATAACCAACAAGCTGGATCTTACCGAATGGTTTCATATACCGTGGTTTGTTTAGGATTGCTGCCACTGTAATAAAGACGAGCGTTGTACCTAATGGGTTAGTTTCGTATTTTTATCCGGTAAGAAACGACGATTGCTGCGATTCTTGGGTGATGACAACAGCTATGAATGGACATCTTCCAGTTGAAATAATTTTATTTATTTTGACAAAAACAGTTTTGCGTTACAACATTGATAGTTAGCTAAGGAATAATAGCAAACACATAATCCACTGCGATCCGGACGAAGCGATTCGCTTCCTCTTTTATACCGCGTACATCGAGGGACTGGAACAATTTGCCAGCGACGGTGTTCTATGTTATTCGTTTGGTTTCCGCACTCAGTCCTTCCAGCGGACCATTGTGCGTGGACCATGGCGGCCTTTGGCGGTTATTCCAACCAGCCCACCTCCCTCCAGAAGCCCATCAGGTCTCCCAGCCTGTTGAGAACATCCGTGTAAGATCTTGGTGCTCCTATGGTTTCGTTTCTAATTTGCGTGACGCCTGTACACTCGAAGAGTACATGCGCAACTGTCTCGTCAGCCTCTATGCAGGCTCTGCACAGAGGGCTGTCTGTTATGCCTATTGTGTGGAGATGCTTATTCAGCGAGCAGTGGCCCGTGATGATCCCCGTCATCAATCGTAGGTTCCTCCTATCCAGGCGCAGCAACCTTTTGGTTAGCCTGTCATCCAGAGATGGCATGGCCTCCCTGGACTGCCTGCAGCCCGGTGACGAGGACCACCAAATCTCCGCTTGTTCGTAGGTATGCTTTTGTAGCCATCTGCGTATTTGAATAAAGGGAATAGGCACAATGGGCTCCGGTCCGCTGACCAACGCGCTGGATGCCCTTCTAGCCAGCTCGTCAGCTGCGTCATTGCCCAGTGAACCGCTGTGACCCTTTATCCACTGTAGTGTCACAGTGTTGCGGTTTGGTACGGTTATCCGTTCCAATGCATCGTGGCACTCAAGTATTAGACTTGATGTGATGCATCCCTGCTTTAGGGATTGGAGGACGGAAGCACTGTCGGTGAGTATGCGGACACGCGTGTCCGCAACTCCTCTGGCTTTTATGGCTAGGGCCGCCAGAGTTATGCCCACACACTCTGCTTGATAGACTGTGTTGAGCATCCCTAGCGGTCTGGATATATTTATGTTGAGGTCTTGTGAGAACACTCCAACGCCCGTTCCTTGATCGGATTTCGATCCGTCGGTGTATACTCTCAACTCCTCCGGTCCTGAGTGGTCGCACTGCTCTTCTTCAAGTACTATCTGATAGTGCTTTTGAAAGCAGTACTGTTTTTGTACCCTGTCATTGGGTGCTTGTAGCATTGGCCGCCTCTCGATTGCATCCAGCATCAGGCGTGTATGTTTGATCCTGGAGTCTTTGCTCAGGGTTCCCGATAGGTGGAGTCTGAAGGCAGCCAATGTCGCTTCCTCCCTCACAACGAGGTGAAGGGGGGGGCAGTCCCAGCATCGCCTGCAGGGCGGCAGTAGGCGTGGTTCTCATGCAACTGGTGATTGGCACACACGCCAACCTTTGTAGTTTCTCGAGGTCTTTTTGGGCTGTGCTCAGACTAGTTCTTGGCCACCAGACTAGTGAGCCATATGTTATAATTGGCCGGATGACAGTGGTATAAAGCCAGTGAGTGGCCTTGGGGCTAATTCTCCAGTTTTTCCCAAGCATACACTTACATTGCCACATTGATATACTAGCTTTAGTTGTGATGTAGTTGGTGTGTTTCGCCCAATTCAGCTGTTTGTCCAGGTATATACCCAGATATTTCGTTTCAGCGGATAGACTTAGGGTGGTGCCAAAGAATCTTGGTAGATTTAGCGGTGTGAGCTTTCTCTTTTTTGTGAAGAGAATCAGCTCGGTTTTATCTGGGTTCACAGAAAGTTGGTGTGTATTACACCAATTTTCTACGATTTTCAGGGCCTGGTGCATTAAATTGCACAGGGTGTTTTCATGCATTCCGCTTATTATTATTGTTATGTCGTCGGCATAACCCACGGTATAGTAGCCTTTGTTATTTAATGTATTTATTAGGCTGTCAACAACCAGGTTCCATAGTAGCGGCGAAAGAACGCCCCCTTGCGGACATCCCTTCGCCACGATGGCCCTTGTGGTGTCGTTCACGGTAACTTGTACAGCTCTTTGGCCGAGCATGTTAGCGATCCAGCCTCTTAGTGACGGTTCTATGTTGTGCCTGTTCAAGGCCGTGCTGATACTTGTGAAGGTGGTCTTGTCAAAGGCGCCTTCAATGTCGATGAAGACGGCTAGTGGTGAGCATTTGTGGTCCACGGCGCATTCAATCTTGGATACCACGCTGTGCAGCGCGGATTCTGTTGATTTGCCCGTGGAGTACGCATGCTGTTGTTTGTGGAGTGGATTTGCCCGGAGAGGTCCGTCGCGAATATACCGGTCGCAGATCCTCTCCAGGGTTTTTAGTAGAAAGGATGTGAGGCTTATGGGTCGGTATGATTTGGGTTGCGTGTAGTCTGATTTGCCAGGCTTGGGTATGAAGATAACCTTCACTTCCCACCAGGCATGGGGTATGTGTCTATACGCTATGCATGCTCGAAAGATATTTACGAGGCATGGAGCGATGTACACCAACCCCCATTGTAGTAGGGCTGGGAAGATACCATCCAACCCCGCGGACTTGTATGGTTTGAAGGTGTTGATAGCCCACTTTAGCCGGTCTACTGTTATTAGTTTGTGGGCGTTGGACCAGTCCTGCTCTGTTGGAGTCCATTCTGGTACAGCCTCCCAGGTCCTGTCTTCCAGGAGTTTATAGTCCGGGAAGTGTGTTTCCAGGAGGACTCTGCTGGTTTCCTGATCCGTTTGTGTATAAGTACCGTCGGGTTTTTTCAGCGCTCCAAGGGTTCGGTCCTGATCAGTTGATAGTATTTTCCTTACCCTTGCAGCTTCATTGTTGTTTTCTATAGACTCGCAAAATCTCCGCCAAGCAGTCCTTCTGGCGGTTCTGATTTGCTTTTTGTAGGTGTATTGGGTTTCTTTGTATGTGTCCCAGTCTTCTGTGAGCCTACTGTTTTTAGCTCTGTTGAAGTGCTTACGTAGTGTTTGACGTAGCTTACCGAGCTCGGGATTCCACCACGGACTTCGCCTACTGTTAGCCCGCGGTGTCCTTAATTTACAGCAAGCGTGGTAAGCTTCTATTAGGTATTCTGAGAGCTTTGTTACAGTGTATTCCAGTTGTACAATTTCTTTTATATTTGTTTGTGAAAGTGCCTAGCTAGTAGGGCAGCTAGAAGGCGCCTGTACCCGGGCACATCGGTTCGCCTCGGGTTACGTTTCGGTACGGGCCCTCTCACGCTAGTGGTCAGTGTAAAGCGTATCCTTCTATGGTCTGAGCAAGAAGGTTCGCCCGACACATGCCAGTTCGTGATAAGGCCCGTAGCGTTTTCTGAAGCTAGTGTTACGTCTATGATTGTTTGTCCTCGGACTGTAACCCAAGTGGGTTCAGAGCCTCGGTTAATAATATTAAGGTTAGTTGAAAATAAATAAGTGGATAATACCTCTCCTCTGGGGTTTGTTGTCTCGCTGCCCCAAAGTGGGTGGTGGGCATTCGAGTCGGCGCAGATGATCAGGCCCATCCCAGCATCCTCGCAGTGCCGCACTAGGTCGACCATCTCCTTCGGCGGGCAGTTTGTGTCCTCACCTGGCATGTACACCGAGGCTAAAATGACGTCTGCGGCGTCGCCTTCGGTCCCGAGCTTGACAGCCGTCAGGTCTCTGGAACAGAATTGGGTGAGGGGTGTGGTGGGGATGTCTTTGGGTGCGTAGACGCAGGTTCTAGGTTTATCCGTGTTATGTGTGTTAAGTATTAACTTACCTCCGATGTTGCTGAGGCCACATACTCTGTTATTCCTGATCCACGGCTCTTGGATCAGTGCGATGGTGTTAGGCTTAACCTCCAGCGCTCTGCGTAAGCTAGCCGTAGCAGTCTGGCTGTGTTGGAGGTTAGCCTGTATGATGTTGAGTGGCGTTGACGATGATGAGTAGGGTGGGGTGTTAGTCGGTGTCTGATCCATCAGAACATCCTTCTCTCGCCCCATCCCTGTACGATCCGTGTTGGTCTCCCGGTGATGCCAGGAGCTGTATGGCCCAATCAGGAGATGTGAGTGTGGATGGCCCGGCTTCCTGTTCGTCTGCCATCACTGCCCGGGCCATGTCCTCCTCCAGTTGAGCAATGTCTACGTTATCGCTCTGTGCTGTCCGAGTCTCACTCACTGGGTCTGGATTGCCGTCAGAGGGCCGGGTGCGGGGCCAGAAGCGCACGTATATCGACCCCAAGAGGTACGAAAAACGCCGCTCCTGAGCCAGGACCCTTTCCACATCCTCCGGTGGCACACCCAGGGTCAAATAGGACCCATAGTTGTCCCCACCGACGGTGGTTGCCTTGTACAGCGACCACTGTGCGATGTTGTAACATTTATTTTGACGTATCAGGGTCCTTTGTAGCCTCCGTATGTCACCTGTGTAACGAAGGACAAAGAGGGAGGCCTTGACACGGGTGGGCACGTCCGACTGCCTGAGTACCGTCAATTTGATGTCGGAGTCCGGGAGGTTTATTCGGGGCACATTTTGGGTCAGCCAGGTCAAGGCGTATTCGTTCTCGCACCACACCTGCACTGTACCGTCCGCTACCCGTGGGTATCCACGGAATTTAGGGAGTTCTGTGTCAGTGTCGCCGTCGTCAAAGAGGATCAGGTGTTCCAATTCTGCCTTGACTTGTTCGGCTTCCTCTGGAGATAGGTCTCTTGAGGGGGGAGAGCAACAGATTGCTACGGCGAGGCGCTCCGGAATGTTCCTGGTGGCCCGCGCGTAGGTCTTCGTTTCTCCCTGGTCAGGGTGGATCCTCACGCGTTTTGCATCCCCCTGGAACGTGCTTGGTGAGCCCGAGTCGTCTGGGCGCTCCCTCTTCGACGAGCCCGTACCGCTAGGTCCTGGCTGCGCCGCAGAGACGTCCGTTAGGGTAGCAAGCTTCTTGTGCGAAGATCCGCCCCGTTTCCCTCTGGTCTTTCTATGTCTGTGTCCGTCTGTCGTTGGCAAGGATCGGCTTGCGACCCCGGCTGGCTCTGCCGCATATGAGGGCTTTTCGCGCGGGGTTGCCCCCTCGCGTACTTGCCCCTGGGCTAGTGGTTCCGCGTCTGGCCTCTTTTCGCGCTGGGTTGCCCCTTCGCGTACTTGAGGCTGGTCGCCAGCGACGGTGATTCCGTTACACTACAATTTGTGTGTCTTCAAGGCTAGAGTGAATAGGCTCTTAATAAACTAGCGCGCTTTACCATCAACGTTCGCATCACTGCTTACCATCAGGCGGGATTGCGGTCAAGCGCTGGTTTATAAATTATAAAAAAAAAACGTATTGCCACAGTACCGATTTTATAAGAAACTAGCGAACCCCCCGGCTTCGCACGGGTGCAATGCTAATATTAAATACACTTCAGAAAAACTGTGAACGTTGTATAAAACAGCGGCCCGCGCGCCGCCACTCCAAACGCTACGCCCCGAAAATTTTAAATCTGTAATATCTACGAAAATATTCATTTAAATCATATGCTGTAAAGGGCAATATAGATCTATATTAAATCAACAATGTACTTGAGGTATTAAATTGGATAAGGATCAATGCTGTATTGGTTAAAATCGATTTGAAAGTTAGCTGATATTTGTCGTAAAAAGTAAATGACATAAAAATGTTATTGTAGGATATCCATAAGAGATAGACATTTATAGGTAACATTGCGGATTTTTTTGTAGAACTTTTCAATGTGTACAATATTTGGTACTTTATTTTGATAAATCTCTTAGGGTTTACCCTGCGTATCACTGCAAACGCTGAAAAAAATATTGTTTATGACATCATATTAGAAACCTCAAAATTAATAGTATTTCTGCACAATTTAATGGATTTTATTATACATATAAAAATTCCTCTTGAATCACTCTATCTATTAAAAAAAACTCTATCAAAATCCGCTGCGTAGGTTAAAAAAAAGGGAAAATGCAAGTGACTTTGTTTTATAATATGTAGTGATAAGGAAACGGACGCGTAGATACAACATGGTGTTATAAGAAAAAATATATAAACTTGAGACTCACAGATCAACTCACGCGCTCCCGGAATGTCCTGGCTTTTTTTTTTTATTATTTTATAGTTAGCTAAAACGGTACAAAACCAATTAGGTACATTAACTAACATAGAGACAAACAAATACATTAATTAACTTAAAAACTGCCACTAAAACTAACATGGAATAGTGGACTCTCTCGCATACTTTCTTTCACAGAAGACCAAACATACACGCATAAGTTTCTTCCATTCTTCCTTCCATTCTGATAAAGTCCATGGTCACTAATGAGGTCACACCAATACATTACGAAAAAGCAGTCATCGTCAAGGAATAATGATGATAACAATTCCAAATGAAAAAGGGGATTATACATCTAAATAAAACAACTAATTTGCCAATTTATCAATCTTCAGAAAAATTTTAAATGGAGCATTATGATTGCAGTTTGACAGCTTTTGAATAGGAAATATATGAAATCATCAAATTTATTCTTTGGTTAAAAGTATTCTATTTTTGAAAATCAGCCCTTAGAAATTAACATTTATCAAATGCTTTGACAAAACAATCTAACCGTTTCCCCCGTTTCGTTGTTTAGGAGATTGTGGTACGACCATCGATATAAGTCATCATCATCATCTCAGCGTTAATCCCAGTCGCATCCGAAGCTTTCTTTTTTCAGCTTAGGAGTCTGGGGTCCGCTTTACCAGTCTAACTGCTGATTTTGGCTAAACTTCGATATTTTCCGTAAAACGACTGCCGTCTGACCTCCACAACCCGAAGGCGATATCGAAGCATTGCAGTTAGACCACTTGTTGGACTTTTGAGGGCTACAACTACCCGTAACGACTGCCATTAGATGTTCGTATGGCAACCGGGACCAACGGCTTAAAGTGCTTTCCGACGCACGACCAGACCAGTGCAAATATTTATATTCATGCCTACAAATATTTACCCTGCGCGGGGATTGAACCCGAGCCTCCTTACGTAGCGGCAGCGAACGCGGCCGCTACGTAAGGAGGCTGTCATGACCTTCGATATGTCATCATCATCATCATTATGTCAGCGTTTATGTCGGTTGCATCCGCGGCTTTCGCGTTGGAGCCCGGGGTCCGCTAAACCTTCGATATAAGTATCTTATGTTAAACTAAGAACGATTAAAACTGAAAATAAAGGAAATAACAAAATACCATTAGCCCGAGAATATTTCTTTTTCTCATTTCATTTTTGATTGTGAACATAAAATTTTTATATTGGGATTTACTAACAGTTACAGTAGGTTTCTCGTTAATATTCCCGGAGCAGAACGACATAGTATTCATGTGAGCATTCAGTTCGGGCCACGAAATGACCTGATAAACATTAGCGACCGGTTATAATGGACCCGAGGAAGTTTTTCGTACGGATGATGATTTATGTATAGGCCTGTTATGTTGAGGTCCAGGATTTGAATCTAAACGCCTTTAGAGCCGTGTCCTTTAGTGGATGATTGTCGAACAGCAATTCCAGTATTTCTTTAGTTTCATATGTTATTAAAAACTAATATTATTTTTGTAGTTGGTAGAATGCATTTGTGACAATGTGAATGTGTGTGTGCGTATAAGATATAGATAAATAAAAGGCAACATACAAGGTATAAAAATACCTTGTATGTTACATTTTATTTATCTGTTAGTATGAGTCTTAGTACATGAAATAAACTAAATTTATTTATTAGGTATAGATTCAGTGTGGATCAAAAGTCCACAGAGAAACTCACAAAGCAACAGCTTGAAAAAAAAAATTGTTGAGTTTCAGTTCTAAGTATGGGGAGCCCCAATATTTTTTTTTAATTATTTTTATTTTTGCATCATAAACTTAATGCGGTTCACAGAATTCATCTACCTACCAAGTTTCAACAGTATAGCTCTTATAGTTTCGGAAATAAATGGCCGTGACATACGAACGGACAGACAGACATGACGAATCTATGAGGGTTCCGTTTTTGCCATTTGGCTACGGAACCCTGAGAAACGTGTTCATAAACTCTGCTGAATACTTACCGATGCCAAAGATAAGGATGCCATGCCCTTGGTATGTATATACCCTTTTTGTTACACGTTGTATAGAAAAAAAAAATAAAAACCTTTATCCGAATTGTGAATTCATACTTCTGTCTAGATAAACGAAGGTCTCGAACGAAGGACAATAACGTAATAAGGGAAAAATATTATATTATTATATATATAATATTTTTCCCTTATTACGTTATTGTTGGGTAGGTACAAGAGACCTTCGTTTATCTAGACAGAAGTATGAATTCACAATTCGGATAAAGGTTTTTATTTTTTTTTTATTTTATGACTAAATAACATGAATAAACATTTTTGTTATCATTAACCACTTTTAAATTTCCACCTTCCAACAACGAAAAGGTAAATTAAGTACATAATTACATAAACAGTTTTGTTATATAACTATCTACTATTGACTATTAACTATAAACTATATTATTGTTATAAAATATCTAACAAATGTTTGCTTAAAATTCACATATAATTTTAGTTTAAAAAAACAAAGTAGCAAACATATTCCGTTGTTTTCTTCGTGGATGACGCTTTTAGAGGATTTTTTTTTATTATTTTACACCTTCATTATACGTGCTCCTACAGTTTGATTTTTTTCCAAAATTTAATTAATAAAAGAAATATGATATTTGAAAATCCCGAAAAATAACCCATTTTTATGTAAATGTTCAGACTACTATTATACAAATGTGATAAATTTTTGGCAAGAAAGAACGTAATTCAAGCATAGGTATACTTTTCTTCCAAATTTAGACATAAAAATAATTGAGATCTGTCGTTGTTTAGAAAAGAAAACAGCGGAATACGTTTTTGTACATAAAATCAGCCTGAGCTTGCAACTGTCACTTTCGCACTTTACGGGGAGAGGTTGGAAGCAGCGCGACGGCCATAGTTTCTTCAAATACCTATTTTTCAAATGTTTTCTAGGGCCATCCAGAATCGTCTTGCTCGCAGGTTCGACGACTTCCAGCCTCCCGGACAAGCAAGCTTCCGAAAATGCTTCAGCACCATAGACCACATACATACGCTGCGGCAAGTTATAAGTCCGTGGAGTATAACAAACCACTATGCTTGGCGTTTGTGGACTATGAGAAGGCCTTCGATTCGATCGAGACTTGGGCGGTGGTGCTACAGTCTCTCCAGCGGTGCCAAATTGACCATCGATACATTGATGTGATAAAGTGTTTGTACAAAAACGCCACCATGTCAGCCCGTCTCCAGGATCAGGACTCAAAACCGATCCAACTCCAGCGTGGAGTGAGACAAGGAGATGTTATGTCTCCCGAATTGTTCACTGTTGCGTTGGAAGATGTCTTCAAGCTCACAACATCAACGGCGAGCACATCACTAATCTCCGTTTTGCAGATGATATCGTGGTCATGGCTGAGACCCTGGAAGACTTAGACAAAATGCTCAATGACCTTAGCAGAGCTTCCCAACAAGTGGGTCTAAAGATGAAAATGGATAAGACGAAGACCATGTCGAACTCTTCTGTCGCACCCACTCCAATTCTAGTTGGTTGCTCTGCACTCGAAGTTGTTGACGAGTATATATACCTGGACAAACAGTCCAACTAGGTAGGTCCAACTTCGAGAAAGAGATGTCTCGTCGAATCCAACTCGGCTGGGCAGCGTTCGGGAAGCTATATCTTCTCGTCGTCCAAGATACCCCAGTTTCTCAAGACTAAAGTCTTTGACCGGTATGTGTTGCCAGTGATGACTTACGGAACTGAAACGTGGTCGCTTACAATGGGCCTCATACGAAGGCTCAGAGTCACACAAAGGGCAATGGAAAGAGCTATGCTCGGAGTTTCTCTGTGTGATCGAATCAGAAATGAGGAGATCCGCAGAAGAACCAAAGTCACCGACATAGCTCTGCGAGTCGCTAAACTTAAGTGGCAGTGGGCAGGGCATATTGCTCGTAGAACCGATGGCCGATGGGGCAGTAAGGTTCTGGAGTGGCGGCCACGTACTGGAAGACGCAGCGTAGGGAGGCCCCCAACAAGTTGGACCGATGATCTGGTGAAAGTCGCGGGAAGCCGATGGATGCGGGCAGCATAAGACCGGTCGGCGTGGAAAGCCTTGGGGGAGGCCTTTGTCCAGCAGTGGACATCTATAGGCTGAGGAAGAAGAAAGTCTCCTCTTAAGATTCGTACTCAGAATTCGTTAAAGCCAAATATTATGTATCGACATTGTTCAACTGCGTAGTCAGTGACAATATATTTGTATATTTATGTCAGTTTCACAAAATATACAAATTACTTTAAAATCTATTGTTGGTTAGGTTTTACACTCAGATATATGATCATGGTATTGTGTGATCACACAGCGTGTATAGTGGAGTGCTCATGCCGAAACCTGAACTGATTGTCGTCCAAGTCCGGTCCCTCTCCACACAAGCGGCCGACGAAGTGGGCTGCAATAATCCGCTTAAACAACTTACCCACCTCGTCTAGTAACACTATGGGTCGGTACGCGGACGACGAGTTCCCAGGGCGCCCCACCTTCCTAAGCAGCGCCAGACGACTAGATTTCCACAAAGTTTTAAATGACCCTGCTCAAGGCACGCTGAGTAGGGCCCTCTCAGTTGGGGCTCAAGTTCTTTCAGAGACACTTCCAAACCTTTTTTTTTTCTAGGGTGGAAAATCTTCCTGGATGTCCGCCGCCCTGAGGCGGGCCATGGAGTCTGTCAGTCTCTTACTAACTAAAAACCACCCCATTGTTCCATCTCACACCTACACCGGGGGTTGCGAGAACGAACACTGCTTACCAAATTCATTACAAAGTTTTATATATGTACAAGTTTTACTGAAAAATCTACTTCAGAACTTTAAAATAACTGCAGCTGTGCGACAGTCCACCTGAAGCTAAAGTTATAACTATTAGCTTGCATATAACAAATGTCTCAACGAACTATCCGTTCTGAGTGCTATGTACCACCATGTACCTACAAACTTCTGGAACCGCATCGTGCAACTTCTTTTTATTTTTAAGCCAACTGAATCTGCACCTAATCTATAGTTCTGGTACCACTACGTTTTTTGTTCGTCGTTCATAAATGATAACGATAAAATGCTGTAATAAAGATACTACATATATCATCTACCGTGGTATTTAAATACCTAATTATAAGGTATATTAATATCGAATGATGATCTCTTTCTAATCATCTTTTAGATCACTAGTGACGTCAACAAAGATATCATTTTCAATCGTCCGTATTAATGAATTATTTTGAATAAATTCTTATCACTGATAGTCTTAATGTCCATATAATACTCTCTCATGAAGATCGGAGACTCTACACTTGAATTTGTGGATGATAATGACCTATGACAAACTGTCCGGGTAGGTAGCTACTATTTCGAGAAAGAGATTCATCGTTGAATCTGGCTGGGCACCATTCGGGAAACTATGCAATTACCGTCTCGTTCCATATACCACACTGCCTCAAGACGAAAGTTTATGATCAGTTCGTGTGGCTAGTGATGACCCATGGCATGAAACATGGCGACCTACAATTTCCATTCGACGGTCGACGAGGTTTTGGAGGGGTGACAGCGTACCGGAAGATGAAGCGAAAAGAATAGGTCAAGTTATAGTATTTGGGTTATTTCGCCCGAAATGATGATGATAGCTCAATAAACGGACTCCTACCTGCTAAAACCCCACCGTTCGCACTAGTACTTACTATAAGTTGGTGATCCGGGACATGCATATATGTACTTTCACTGCACCCCCGAACGGGTATCAGCCCGCCATATCTAGCGGGCCCCTATCACCAGATACGGCGTATCCCACGACCGCACGTCCTCCATACTTTGGGTCAGACTGTTGGAGCGACGATACAGCCTCTGTATCTAGCTAGAAATAAAGTAGTCCAACAACATTTACCTACTATTTCGCCTGTTATGCTCAATTATTGCTTCTAATTGCGTTGACTACAAGATTTATATAAGTAGAGGTATCAACCAATCAACGTAGGTACGGCTCAAATTTATAAATAAAAACTAGTATTGTATTATAGAAGAGTCCCTAGTTCTACATACTAAATGTGTCCCTACTTTTCGCAATGTTGACTTAGAGCCTTATCACGTCACGTCACGTCAACATGTTTACCACATTTATGTCATAAGAGCAATTAATTTGAGTGTAGAAAAGAGAGCGAGATAAGCTAAAGAATGTGCAATATTGCAAAAATGCTTAAAGCACTTCGCGTAATCGAAGCTAGCTTGCTGCGCACCCGCGGAGGGCCCGTTCATAAATTGCTTCACTTGGAATACGCTGAAAAATAGTCAGTGTGATAACGCTTTTAGTATACCAACGTAGGCTTCCTTCCAAAAAGTTATAGATAAGTTTAAAAGACACACGCTATATACTCAACATCCCTTTCCCCTTCATCTAATCGCTTGTTTAGTGGGCTTGACTGCTTGAGTTCAAGTACACTACTTAACTCCGGCGCTTTGCCACCTGGCCGCGACCGCCACGTGCATTCACTTGATTTTAAACGGTACAACAAACTTAGCGGTTAGGTAAATCAAACTTAATTAAAATATTTAAGTTTCCTTCTGCTAATTCAACGAGTATATTACAGGCGGTTAAGGTGCTATTACTCGTTAGCAAATTTGTGCTGAAGGGTGCATTCACATAAAATACATAATTCGAGCAATTAGCTATTTAAGTTTGCAATAAATAACTACGCAGGGTTCTTGATAAATGTGATTATTATAGGCACACACACACTTAGGTAAATACTAATCGCTACTTAATTTCGATAAGATTGAAAGGGTATTTATCGTTATCCGACATAACTAACTGTAACTTCAGACATTTAAGTAGATATACGTCGAAATTATAGAGAGTGGCAGGGATAACCAAAGGCAAACTTGAACGATTCAAATCTTTAACGTACGCAGAGTGTGAGTGCATGGGAGGCCGCGATCTCCTTCTGCGAAGCATTAATGCTTGCAATGGAGAAGGTGGAGTGTCTAAAGGAGAGACAATCTCTGCGCCCCTAGTAGGGTGCCGCAGGTGGCACCCTGTACATCGGGCGACACCAGCGAACTCCCCGCCACCTTAGGCCCGGGCTCGCGGGCGGCGAGCAATGGTAGCTCGCTGCCCGATAAAGACCAGCCCCGGGTCGACGGCACGTGGTGTGCCACGCGCGGGTAAAGAGATATGTTAGTATCTCGTGACGAAGTTCACTAGGCCTGCCAGGGCCGCAGCTTATTCGAAAGATATACCACCCTATAATCGGCCTCCTCTTGCCACTCCCACCATATGTAGATAAGGAGTTTGGCCTCCATATTCTATAGCGACAATACACAAGGATACCGTGACCCCTGGTACAGGTAAATGAAGGTACATGAGTGGGTTTTAGACAACAGAAATCTGAGACACACTGAGCAGTGAGCACCTTTAGTTATGCTCATCGGCTCATGTAGGTTGCAGCCAACAGGACTCTTTGAACACATATTAAATGCCGCCTATATATCGGCTTACTGAAATTTTTGCCTAAATCGATTATTTTTATCGTAAATCACCGTCGTGTTTGTGTTTTCAGTTCCGGATTAAAACCTTATCTCAATAAGTATCATAAAATCACACCTCCAAAGTGATCCGCTTATCATAGTAGACGATATGAGAAGGCAAATACCCTCCCCTTATTAGTATCACCAGAACCTGGTGAAAGTTCAAAAACATCTCAGGTAGTAAAAATAGAGCAGCTCCAATGGTAATTGAACTTATAATAGCATTTGGCCACTCTACCTTTTAACTCTTACTAATTTCCCTAATAAATAGGTTAACTCAATTTATATAAATGAATTAATATTGACCAGATTATGCTTCGGACAAGGATGTACAATGAAACTACAGTAGGTATATATAGTTGCCAGTGCTGTTACATTCAAACAGTTTGCTCTGTCCAAACTTCAAATTGAATTAAGTTTGTTCTGACCGTTAATTAAAACTTAAACATAATTTCATATTGAGTTGTGGGCAAACTGTGCTATATTCAATAAACAGAACAACGGATAACCTTGTTGAACCTGCCTTAAGATAACAAGAAGAGGCGAAACTCATTAAAGTTTTATATTCGATCCCTGCGCCGCGCAAACCACTGTTGATTTTTCCTAGCCACATTTAGAGCTAATTATTGCTAATAGGCAAATACTAAACTGCTACTAAGACACGTTAAGTATACTTGAATTATTAGTCTGCGTCTAAATCTCAAATTACTTCTTTAATTTAAAAATAGCGGTTGCTTTGGTCCGAATAAATTTAATAATTTAGAGTACATACATAAGCTTGCTATAGATAAGGGGAGAATCAGCCGCTATTTTAAATCTACTGCAGTACATTTATCAATGATCCTATAAAATATGATCAGCTTAAGATTATAGTGACGTCAAAGATTATATGATTGTATGTATTTTTTTTAGCAGCTCATTATACCATAGTAATTATTATGGTATAATGAGCTGCTGACAAAGGACAACACTATCAATAAGAACATTATAGCGTTTTTAAAAATCTGTTTTAACAAACAATTAAAAAAACTCCGTGAACTTTTTATTTTTAGAAAGTTTCGAGCAACTGATGAATTTTTAGATTAAATCCCTACTGGCCTCAATTGGCACCGGCAAGGATTGTGATCGATATTTTAATCACATGTACCTAAGTAAACCTTTCCTAAATCCACGGTACCACACGTGTCAGAAGTTGGCAACAGTTTGGAGTTAGACTCACTCCCTACATTTATGTTAGTAGTTGCTTTCATCATCATTATCCCAGCGCTAATCCCAGTCGCATCCGAAGCCTTTTCAGCTTTTGGAGTCTGGGGTCCGCTTTACCAGTCCAACTGCTGATATGGTTAAACTTCGACATTTTCCGTGAAGCGACTGCCGTCTGACCTCCACGACCCGAAGCCGACATCGAAGCATTGAAGTTAGACCAATTGTTGGACTTTTGAGGGCTCCAACAACCCGTAACGACTGCCACTAGATGTTCGTATGGCAACCAGGACCAACCGCTTAACATGCTTTCCGAGGCATGATTAGACCAGTGCAAATATTTGTATTCGTGCATAAAAATATTTGCACTGCGCGGTGATCGAACCCGCGCCTCCGTGCGCAGCTGCCGCGCTCGCAACCGCTATGCCATGGAGGCAATAACTAGGCTAGGCCTAGTGGTATCGTTCGCGACTTACAAGTTGTAGTCCATACATAAATTGGAACTCCAAAGGTGCTTCACTTACTCCAAAGATGCTTCACTTTGGGTATACTATCACCACTACTCTCAAAACGGTGAAGGGACACATCGTGTGGAAACCGACATGTTCTTGAGGCAAATACTTCGAAGACATGGGAAATCTACCAACCCGCATTGGGCCCGCGTGGTAGATTACGGCCCACTCAGAGGAAGCCTGTATACCAGGACTGGGAATATTATAGGCTAATTATGTATGTATGTATGTATAATACGTATATTGGTGACATAATCTGATTATGACATTAAGTAATGATTTATCGACAAACAGCTGACACGAATATAATCCATATCAGTATAATCATCTTGTCAACTTTTTTCGGCTCGGTTTCCCGGATGCAGTAGAATTTACCAGAATTGTACCTTACTAATATTATAAATCGGAAAGTGAGTTTGTTTGTTCCGCTTTCACGCCGTAACTACTGAACCAATTGCTTTGGAATTTTGCCGACGTAAATTTAGAAGTCCGATTTAAATAATAGGGTATCTTTTATTCCGGAAAAATAGTTGTGGGCAAACTGTGCTATCCATACTAATATTATAAATGCGAAAGTAACTCTGTCTGTCTGTTACGCTTTCCCGCCTAAACCTCTCAACCGATCTTAATGAAATTTGGCACAGACAATCTTTAGACCCTGAGAAAGAACATAGGCTACCTTTTATCCCGGAAAAAAATTGATGTTCCCAAGAAAAGTCTAAAAAGCGCGATATAACCGAATTCCACGCGGGCGGCTAGTTTTACATAAAGCGACTGGCCATCTGACCTCCACGATACGTAACTGGGTATGACGAACCCCTTGGTAAGAGTTTATCAGGCTTTCGGGTTTCTGACTCTCCGTAACGAGTGACAAATATCTACGAATAACGGCCGCGACCAAGGGCTTTTTTTTTGTTTTGGATGGGAAATTATCAAATGACCTCTCCAGCTCTGGGCGGAGCGGAAGAGTGTATCAGACTTGTACTGAATAAAACCCATCCGTGTTTCTTCACTTACCTGCGCCAGGGCCACAGTTTATATTTTGACCAACCCGCCACCCTGGTCCAGGAGGCATCGGTCTTCGTGGACCTCGTCACGGTGTGCTGACATCTCTTTGAGGCGCGCTTGAAACACAACGCGCCGTCAACCGGGGCCTGGTTCTTACCGGGCGGCACATCGCTCGCCGCCCGCAAGCCCGCACCTACGATGGCCGGTCGTCCGATATTATTTCCCGACCAAGGCGTCTCCTGCGGCGGGTTGAGGCGTGAGGGCGCTGGGATTTCCGCTCCCTCACGCGCTCCGCCTCTTCCTTTGCCAGCATCACTGCTTCACAGAAGGAGGTGACAGCCTGCCACGCACTCTCGCTCCGAACCATTGCCTGGACCAGGGTCGAACGCGAGAGATTACCGTCGATCGCTGCCACGAGGACACGGCGGTGCTCTACCCAAGCCGGGCTGACCTCCACCGTGTCCTCAGAGGACCAAGGGCTTGACTTGCTTATCGCGGCACGGAGGGTCTCGGTAACCCTTCCACAGACCAACCGGGGCAAGCGTAACCTGTGCGTTTGTTATTATTTAACCACGAATGTAACTAATGAAGGCCCATTTATTGTCTTAATTTTTGGAGAGTTTAGTCACAGTAGACAGAGAACAGTAGATTATCTAAGGCCGCCCGCAGAGTTATTTCCCTACTCTTGCGTTGACTACTTAAGTGTAACACTAAATTATATTCTAAAGCGCGTAAATAATGATAAATTTTAAGTGATGTGTGATATGAGAAATCGATATAACTGGTTCTTATCAGAGAAGATTATAAGTGATGAGTACTTAAATGTAACACTAACACAGTAATATTCACAAGCTTATAACTAATGCTTAAATGATATAAAACATGAGAACGTAAACAATAAATATGTAGTTCTTATGAAAAAGTAGACATTAGTAAAGCTAAGATTATGTATGGGTAGCGAATATTTAACAAATGATACCTTACTTTAATAAAACCGCAAAGCCTTTTTAGCCTCATTAGTTTCTGAGGTACAATTATAATGATTGTTTATATGGGTACTGTGTAATGTTTGTTTATATAATCGGATAGCATCAGGTAGACTCAAATGCAACAAAGGCGCCGCTCGCTATTAAGAGCACCTCGCGTAATAAATAAATAAAATTCTACGCAACACTAAGCGTCAGTCGGTCACATTTTACTATAATTTGATTAACTTAATATTATGATTAAGACGCTATATTCGGATCAAACAACACATAACACAATAGAAAAAAAAATAATAGTAATTTGCAATATTGATTATTGTGAAATTGCCCTTATTACACTATACGCGACAAATACGTTTACTTAAAAGATATTTCGTACTCAATACTCTGTTTTATAGTAAAACTGGGCTTCTTAAAATAAACTTAACTTTAAGCATAGTATTCAGGAAGTAAATCTGGGAATACAATTATATGGAAAAATGCGACTCGGGTACGCTCTTAATAAAGCATATAAACTGTGAAACAAACAATACCTATATCACATTTTCCAATAAGATTTAAGTTAGGTATAAGTAGGTACTTACATTTCTGGTTCAGTATGTAAGTACATACTGAATATCATACTTCCTATGAAGAATGATAAGTCCGGGTTTGCGAAATCGTTATTGAGGCACCCGAAAACACTACAATATCTTTTTTCCCCTTTTGAAGTCATGATACTCGTAATAATTAATATTATGGTAAGTGCCGGCGAGAGTTGACGAACGCGAGCGGTTATGTAATTTACGCGCGTGCTCACAGTCACACGGCACAGCCCGTACTGCGCCCATGTTAACCCACGCTGTATTATGCCAGCGTGTGCGTGAAATCGCGTACCGACACGGCGCACGGCGCGCACGCATACATTCAAACCGAGAGCGGCTCGTTTATATGAAGATGTTTTACTGTTCTTCTTTCTACTGTGGTTTAGTTATGATTTATTTCTAGCTATCATTTGTCTTGTTACATCAGCCAGAGAAATATTGAAAGTCATGTCTCTTTACGAATTTCAGAATATTATAATGAAAAGTGACATAAAATACAACAATAACTGTAATGAAACTAAGTTTATTTCAATTAGGTGCTTATTATTTAACGCAATTAAATCTGTGAAACTAGCTGATTACGCAAACATCGCTTTATCGCTTGTTTCTGTAATTTAAAATAGATCATTTTCATTAATTAAGCTATTGCATTACATTTATTATATTCAAACGTAACCGCCTTTTTTAATTATCTTGTCCAAATCCCGTAGGCCAAATCTCTGCATACACATGACGGGCGGAGCCTAAAAATGCCGAGTAAACCACATTTTTGTTGCTCGCTTAGACTTGCCTTTACTTTTAGCATACTAACTACGGGTGAGGAAAACACAATTTTAAATCAAATATCCTTATAACATACTGCTATCATTTTTATCAGGTATGAAGGGAAGATTACTAAGTATATATCTATCCAAATTGCATAACGCAATCACGGTAGTGATAAAAATAATAAGGGAAACATATATAAACACACTTCATTGATAAATTTGTCTATTAGTGAAAAAGATCTACCTATAGTAGAAATACTGGTTTTGTGTATCTTGTGTTAAAAGGTGTTTTAAATAAAATGGCCGATACTTATTTGGAGACAGCAATGGTGAGTCGCGTGGAGCGGTTTAGGAAAAGTGCTGCTGAGCGGTATAGCCTCGATGAGAAGGATATCCACATCGGCCACCTAGCCTTGGAGGGCTTTTACGATGACCCAGATATGGTCTGTCAGGTAAGTGCTTATTTTTTTTTATATCTGTGTGTCGTGAATCTTCAGGGAATATGAAACTCAAGAAGTCTTTTAAATTATATCAACGTCCCCGAACTTGAGAAAAAGTCTATGTAAATGCTAGATTTAATATTTCGTATATCCAGGTGAATTAATTATTAATATTTTAATTAATCAAACATAGTTTCAAAATCTGCCTTATAAATAAATTAAAACCATTTATTAAAATACATATAATTGTAAAATAGAATCGTTGGTCGTGCAGAACTTTCGTAAATATAAAATTTGTAGCATTCATAATGATATAGCGGTTGACTAAATAGAAATTTATCAAAATCGGACTACTCTGTGAAAATTTATATGTGATCAAAAAAGTCGTATATAAAAAAAAGTAAAAAATACTCCTATTTATTTTCAATTCATTAGTTTTCGCTTTGTTATATAGATACATCTCATTCTTTTTAATTTATTATTTATTCAACGAAAAATCCATAGCTCTTCTAAATAGTTCCAAATGTATAAACTACAGTTTAATAGCTTTTCTCATGCCCTTTCATTTGAAACCCATATTGAAGCATTAGTAAAAAAAAATCACTAACCATTTTGTTGGCAGTGCGTAGCAAGTTTCAGTCAACATGAAGGGAGTAAAATTTTAATTACTAGATTTGACCCAAACAAATTAATAAATGGGGTAAGCTCTATAAAACCTTTAAAAATAAACCTGAAGAGTTTGTTTATTTTATTTGAACGCGATAATCTCTGTAACTGCCAATCTGATGCGAACAAATATTTTATACAATTCCTAGAGACTAAGAGTTACGGACCGAGCAAAAAAACAAAAAGTCCTACACAAATTTTATACCACGTACCTACATCGAAGGACTAGAACAATTTTCCTGCAGCAGCTTTTCCGTCTGCTTTACCATGAATGATTGCATCACTGCTACACACTATCAGGCGAGATCGCGTTCAAGGACTAGTTTATAAAATTAAACATGGGGTTAACGAAATGTTTTGTTCGCCAAGAACATAAATTTTAAGAGATTTCATATTCTCTTTAATGAAGAAGCTAGTATGAATAAAAAAATCACTAAGACCATAGCGGTCTGTGCCAGGCAATTTTTGTAAAGGAAAACAATAAGGCAAATATAAAATGCGGTAAAATTAATAATTCAGTAAAGAACACGTGTTCACCTACATAGTTAACACTGCCGGGACTCTCACGTACCACGTGTACGATTTGTTCATTAATTTGATCTAGTACCTACCACTACGAGAGACAAACTTAGTACTAAGACACATTATCGATCGTTTAAGTATTTATAGTACCAAAACAAGTAAGATAGAAAGCTTAGTTTTTTCAAGACTATTAATTTAAACTAGTTTTTAACTTAATATAAAGTCCAATCACCTTGACACTATAAAACCCTAAATCATGTTATATGAATTAAGAATTTCCTGCAACGAAACTAGTTAAAATCAAATTTTACTAACAAACAATAAAAAAACTCTAATCAAATCTTAATTAAGTATTCTTCGCGAGAAAAGATCTAACAAAATTATATCCTAATTTATTCTTGAATAATATAATTGCAAATCAGTAAATTCCGTTTGATATCACAGAAATATTTTTGCGTTTGATAATATTTCTTTCATTCGCAACAATTGCTATTGCTCCAGTTAGATATTTTTTTATTTTAAACGTTATAATTGGTGTGGGATTGGTCATTTAATTTTCCAAAACGCTTTTCTTTGAGTAGCACTAAAACAAATAACAACAACAAAAATTAATACCTAAATAAAAACAAGTGACACACAAACACGTGTCTTATCAGGAATTGGTTTGATAAAGTATTTTGCGTCTTCCAGATTGATTCCACGACGGGGCAAGAGGAAACCAACAGATCCGTGGCAATACGAAGCTGTCGGCTAGCAAGTGCGATGGCTCTCTCAGGCCTTAAGCCCGGGGACACGGCCATCATCATGGGCACTAACCACTTGGACCTGTGCATTCCTTACTTCGCCTGCCATTACGGAGGATACCCAATGTGCGCCATTGATCCCGTTATGGGACCAAGTGAGTTCATTGACATTTTCTTGGTTGCATAACATAAAAACAACCTCCAAATCAATTATTATTTTTTATAATATAATTATATATAACTATTGGTGGTCTATTAGTGGTGGTGGTGGTGGTTCTTTATTAGTGGTCTATTAGTGGTCTATTAGTGGTGGTGTTATCTCAATATTCAAACTCCTTTTATCCAATTGACAATTCAAATAGATAACTAATATTTTTAATTTGCAATCTCACTTCTAATTAACTTTTCTTCCAGGCGATTTAAAAATGGTATTCCCATACCTCCTCCCGAAGATAATATTCTGTCAAAAATCTTGTGAAGAAAAAGTCTACAATGCTCTTAAAGCAAACTATCAAAAGGCAAAAGTCGTCATTTTTGACGACAAAGAATCTGATCTTGAAGCTTTTGTTAGAAAATACAACGGCACAAAAATTAATTACAGGTAAAGAATCATCTATAATGTTAAAAAACGTGGGCCCCATAATGAATAAATACCTACCTAAACCTAGATAAAAATCTGTTTCACAATAATGTGTTTATCTACTATATAACACATAATCAACCATTCATAAGTACAGTGATATCATATCTGATATGGACACGTTAAAGAAAATAATTGTCTTTTAATTGTTGGGTTAAGGTTGACAGATTGAATTGGTTTGAAATTTGTATGATTTTTTCAGACCAGTTCTTTTAGACCAAACAAAAATGGCTGCATGGTTGGTGATGACCAGTGGAACTACAGGCTTGCCAAAGGTAGCTGTAATGCCTTACGACACAGTACTCAATGCGATTCTATGTTGGTGGTGAGTGCAAATAATTAATCCTAACTAATAATAATACATTATAAATAAAAAAAAGTTATTTTTGTTTGTTATACTTTAACGCGAAAATAGCTGAACGAATTTTGATGAAATAGACACATAAGTGGACTGTGGTCTTGGGTTAGGATATAGGCTACTTTTAATCCTGAATAGAAGAATTCGTGAAAAGATATGTATGCTAGGTTTGAAGTTGGTTATTTATCTATAGATATGACTTATAATTGCTGGGCACCTGCTTATCATTGTAAGAAATCCAAATCTTTTGTTTTAAACCTAAAACTAAAATCACTATCCTCGGCTTAGTTATGGAGCTGGACGATTAGTTCTGATGTGGCGGATTATAATGGTCGGCGTTAACAATTGATTTACTAAACAATTATAATTAAAAATATGCCGACAGTTTGAATGGAATTATAGAGAAGAAACCCTGTTGTAAATATAGTTTAGTAAATGCTTCAAATCTGTATCAACTTTTAAGTACAACAGATATGCATACAATTTGCAATAACCATATAAAATGTATATAGAATGCATGCTTTGTTTCAATATACGACCCTCCAGGGATATTTAGAGCACTTGTACTATATTCAATGCTGATCTGTTTTAGACATACCACGGTCTTGCATCGGTATTAGGTATACATCAATAACCCATCAATTAATTAAATATTGATTGATGCCCTCGGAACTTTGTAATACCGAACATGCTTGTAAACTTATTGCAAGTTAACTTAGTTTGCAACATCGCATATCGGTAAATAATAAATTAATGGTATTAGTTGAAGTCGACCTCCATCTTTGGGACCCAAGTCAACCCCACCTGCCAGACGGTGCACCTGCTGACTCACGAACGTGGCTCTGACGCCGGCTTTCCCTTCGGGGTTGAGTGGTCAGACGGCAGTCGCACTCGTAAAAGCCAAACAAGCCATTCAATCATGGAGAGATTAAATAGAAATGCTCATGTCACAGCTAGGGCGCCGACGCAAAACAGCGCGCGGGAGCCTCGCCCGACTCCTGTGACCTGTGGGCTAGGGCTACCATGTCAGAGGCGGACACGGCACAGAAGCGAGCCCAAATCATGAAAATCCGTTTTGCCGTCGTGGAACGTTGGCACGCTAACTAGACGCGCGAGAGAGCTGGCCGAAACTCTCTACAGGCGGAGGGTGGCCGTGGCGTTCCTGCAGGAGACTCGGTGGAAAGGCAGCAGATCCCGGCTTATTGGGAATGGCTACAAGCTGATTTACACGGGTGCACCTAGTGGGAGAAATGGGGTGGCCGTGGTGTTGTCCGACGAGCTCCAGGATGACGTCTTGGAGGTGAATCGCATCAGTGATCGGCTGATCTCGGTGTGGGTGCTTGTCAATGGGGTTTATATCCCACTTGATAAGTGCTTACGCTCCGCAGGCCGGGTGCGGTGAAGCCGAAAGGACGCTGTTCTAGACCCAGCTCAAAGGTTGGCTTCGCGGGATTCCATTATCCCAGGGAATCGTTCTGGGTGGTGATTTGAACGGTCATGTGGGTGAGAGGTGTGGCGAGTTTTAGCGTGTTCACGGTGGCTTTGGGTACGGTAGCCGCAACGTGGAAGGGGACAGTATTCTCCGAATGCGTGCGGCGGCGGACCTTGCACTCGTGAACACCTACTTCAAAAAGAAGCCGGAGCACCTTGTCACCTACCGGAGCGGGGGAAGCGCTACCCAGATCGATTTTTTACTAACTAGGAGGCACCACATCGGCAAAGTAGCCAACTGCAAAGTCATACCCGGTGAGAGTCTCAATGCGCAACACCGTCTCCTTGTCATGGACCTCTACGTAAAGGCCCAACGTAGACGTGTAGAGGACTGCCGGCGCCAGATCCGGTGGTGGCTGCTTGATGAAAACAGGTCCCAGGATTTTGCGTCGGTTATTGGCGACAAGTGCGTCGGTACCGACGGAGAACCTGTGCAAGACCACTGGGACAGGATCCAGGCAGCTATTACGGGAGCGGCGCGGGTGGTGCTCGGCGTCTCTAAGGGCGGCCGCAAACGTGACAAGGAAACCTGATGGTGGGACGACACAGTCCAGAGGGAGACTAAGGTGAAGAAAGCCCTCTTCAAAACGTGGCAAACGACCGGGTCTCCTGAAGATCGCGACGCATACAAGGTTCCCAAACGTGCCACTAAAAGAGCTATAGCCAGAGCCAGACGGGACCACTTGCAACCTCTCTACGAGAAGTTGAAATTTGACAAACAAGTTGGCACGTTCCAGGGTAAAAGCGACACAGGATATATCCAAGTGCCGTTGTGTAAAAGACCCTAATGGGAACCTGCTATGCGAGGACCTCGCGGTGAAGGAGAGATGGCGCTCGTACTTTCACGAACTGCTGAACAAGCAGCATCAAGAGGTGCAGACACCGGAACTTCCTCCGAACCTTAGACTAGTGCCTCTGATAACGCCTGAGGAAGTCCAAACGGCTCTTCGTCGTATGTGGAATCGGAAATCTGTCGGAGCTGACGGAGTCTCCATTCAGGCCTGGGAGGCGATGGGTCCTCGCGGTGTGGGAAGGTTAACTAAATTTCACAACCGCGTACTCCTGACCGGCAAAATCCTGAGCCAATGGAGGCTGAGTATTATTACTCCAGGCTTTAATGGCAAGGGCTCGGTTCAGGAGTATGGCAACTATCGCGGTATCAAGGTCATATCCCACACCATGAAGATCTTTGAGAGGATTATAGACTCCCGAATCCGGCAGGAGTGTGCTGTCTCGGAGTCTCAATATGGGTTTCGGCCAGGGTACGGAAACATGGACCCTATCTTCGCACTAAGGATCACCATGGAGAGATACAGATCGAAGAACACGCCTCTGCATATGCTCTTTCTAGATATGCAGAAGGCCTTCGACTGTGTCCCTCGCGGGGTGGCTGTGACCCTCGCCTCCAGGTCCCAGGGCGGGGTTCCAGCCAGTAGGCAGGCCGCCTCATAGGAGATCGTGAGATACCCATGTATGACTCTGACGGCCATCACTCTCTGCGGTATTCGCAGTACAGCGATGCTGCCGGCCGTCAGGTCAGAAGCCCACACCGGGGCCCCATACAGGGCCATCGGTCGCACGATTCCCATGTAGAGCCGCCTGCAAGCGGTGCTCGGTCCCCCCAGGTTGGGAAGCAACGTTGAAAGTGCCCTAGCCGCCCCCAATAACTTGGGCGCCAGCCGCCGGAAGTGGGGGCCGAAGTCCCACCGGCTGTCGAGCACCAATCCTGGGTACTTCATAGTGGACTCGACAGCGATTCGAATCCCCCCGATCACGATATGTGAGCTGAGTGGCGGCGCCCGCTGGGGACCGTGAAACACCATGGCCTCCGACTTGTTGAGGGCTACCTCCAGGCCTAGGCGACGTATACGGCCCACCACCTGTGATGCCGCAGCCGTCGCCAGCAACGTTGCATCCCTATGCGAGCTCCCCCGGGCGGTGACCAGCGTGTCGTCCGCATAACACGTCAGGTCTACCTCCGGTTTGAGCTCGCCTCTCAGCACCCAGTAGTAACCGATGTTCCACAGGAGCGGGCCTAGGACCGAGCCCTGTGGAACACCGCACGACATGCGGCGCTGGTGTCCGCCATCACGTCCCATGTAAGTGACACATCTCTCGGACAGATAAGCCCCAACTATTTGACGGAGGTAGGGAGGCACTTGATGGTACCGCGGTGCCTCCCGAATACAACTCCAGGGTAGGGTGTTAAAAGCGTTGGAGATGTCCAAAGACACCGCCAACATCACCCCGCCCCGGGACACCGCTTCCTCCGCCAAGGCTCACACGCGCGACAAAGCATGTATGGTGGAGCGCCCATGCCGAAACCCGAACTGATTGTCGTTCAAGTCCGGCCCCTCTCTGCACAAGTGGCCGACGAGGCGGGCGGCAATGATTCGCTCAAACAACTTACCCACCTCGTCTAGTAGCACTATGGGCCGGTACGCGGACGACGAGTCCGCAGGGCGCCCGGCCTTCCTGAGTAGGACCAGACGACCAGATTTCCACAAAATGGGAAACTGGCCCCGCTCAAGGCACGCTGTATAGAGCCCGGCGGTAAGTTGGGGCTCGAGTTCCTGCAGAGCGACGGCTAACACGCAGCCGTGGATCCCGTCGGGCCCCGGAGCCACATTCTTGGCCCAGAGCCGCATCACGGCCGTCCTCATCTCTACCTGTGTCACCTCTGGGACGCTGATGGCGTTCTCCTCTGTAGACTCTGTGGCTGTAGACAGAACTATCGACAGTGGCGTATGCTCCGCTCTTGCCTGGAAGAGGGCTGCGACCACCTCCTCCAGCAGCTCGGGTTGAAGACTCTCCGTAAGTGGGGGCGCCGTGGCTCGAAGTTTCCCTCGGACCGCGTGATATGGACGCCCCCACGGATCCCTGTTTAGAGTCTCTCACATCTCCTCCATGACTCGCGTCTTCGCTTCGTAGATGGCCAGCCACAGAGCCTTCTTTGCCGCGCGGTACACCTCATATAGCGGCTTCTTCGTCAGGGATCCGACATCGTCTCCTCCGGTATCGGGTGTACCGGCGTCGAACCGCCACGCACTCAATACGTAGCTGCGCGATCTCGGCGGTCCACCAGTACACCTGGTGCCTTGCTGAGTGCACATGGATCCGGGGCATGGACGCATCGCATATTTGCGTCATTGCGCCGCGAAACCACAGCGCCTCCTGTTCGACGTCGACGGGTCCGTAGGATGCCGACTCCCGGATCCAGGCCTGGACAATAGCGGCCTCCTCGAGAAGCTCCCTGTCGATGCGCTTACGCGCCCAGCGCGGACCGTCTGCTCGCGGGGCTGATAATCCGCGGCCAGCGGTCTGGGGTACCTGAAGCCTATGTTGACATAATTCGAGACATGTACCTCAATTCCGATTCCGTTGTTAGGACCGCTGTTGGCGACACTAAACCCTTCCCCATCACCGTCGGAGTCCACCAGGGATGAGTCCTTAGTCCCTTTCTGTTCAGCGTGATATTAGACGTCTTGTCGGAAAACATCAAGGACTCACATGATAGGCATGATAGGCATGAGCAGCCTCCCTGGCTACTCATGTATGCTGACGATATCGCGCTGGCGGACGCGGACAGGGAACGGTTGGCGCGGCGTGTGAATGCGTGGAAGGACTCGCTTGAGAACGGAGGTCTGAAACTCAATGTGGCGAAGACCGTGTACTTGGCCAGCAACACAACAGACCCTATGTCTGTGCGCATAGACGGAGACATGGTCGAGTGCACGGACCAGTTTAAATACTTGGGGTCTGTGCTCCACGCGTCCGGCGACATTGATTGCGACGTCAGGGCACGTATTTACGCAGCTTGGGCGAAATGGCGTGAGATGACAGGTGTCATTTGCGACCCCAAAATGCCGGTTAAGCTTAAGGGGCAGGTCTATAAAACCATCATTAGACCTGTTTTCCTGTATGGCAGTGAGGCGTGGCCTGTGCTTGAGCTACACAAGCAGGAGCTGCGTGTCACCGAGATGAATATGCTGCGGTGGATGTGTGGAGTTACGCGGAAAGACCGCATCATGAACTACCGCATCCGGGGCAGCCTTCGTGTCCGTGACATTGCAGACAAACTGCAGGAGGGTCGCCTACGCCGCCGGTACGGCCACGTCTTACGCAAACCGGCATGTTACGTGGGTAAAAAATGTCTTGCCATGGCGCCTCCGCCGGGCCGGAACAAGCGGGGTAGATCAAAGAAGTGCTGGCTTGACGTTGTAAGAGATGACATGCGTGCCAACAAGCTCTTACCACAGGATGCTAAAGATCGTGCGAAATGGAGGAGAATGTGCAGGAAAGCGGACCCCGGGCTCCAACACGAAAGCCGCGGATGCAACCGGGATAAACGCTGAGATGATGATGATGATGATGATGCGTTGCAGTTATATCCGAAACTAAATTGTTGAGACCAGCCGCATAGTTCGAGTAAATTGAACATTTATCATCAGCTCTTAAACTTTAGAGATCCCCTGAGCTTGAAATCGCTTTTCGGTGCTAAAGTAAAGTATATTGCAAAACATTTTAATACAGTTTTATATTAACGTCACCTCCTCGAGCTTTACCAAACTTGTTTTCTGCAAGTTAGGAAACGCTGACAAAGATCGCGGAGACGACAGCAACAACAGATTGCTTCATCTTATTGACTGACCGACCTTCTGACAATTCAAAAGTGCCTGTAACTGGTTTATTTGAAATAAATGATTTGATTTGATTTGTTTCCGTTGTGCAGGGAGCCGTTCCCGAATAAATTTGACAGCATGTTCAATATGTCAACCCTACAGTGGATCTCCGCACTCATATACTACATGTCTGGTCCCTTGAAAGGCTCCACAAGGATTCAGTCGTCGGCACCACTGACTCCGATGACAATCGTCGAAATCGTCAACAAATATAGGGTAATTATATAATATAATAAAATGTATTACCGGATAACAAACAAATGTGTTATTTAAGTTAGTGCTGATAAAATGTTACTATTCTGATTTTTACCTACTTGATATTAATATTTTTGATAATATTTCAGCCCTTCACAGCCCCATTTACGCCATTCTTATTAGGTCATTTTATGAATGTGGCAGAAAAAACCTGTGACTTGACGTGCTTCAAATACATTCTTATTGGTGGCGGCGCTGTCGAGAAGTCATTAGCGGACAGATTTAATGTAAGTATTACAAGGCACATTATATTTTCCGATATAGGTCCATTGTCAGGAAAGAATGGCTGTTCTTTTTTGACCTAATTTATTAAACTCATCGGGCTTTCGAGCTTTATATTTTTCGGGACTTAGTACATCTCTAATCTCTGAATTATTATAAATTCCGTATGTAATCATCATTTGACTCAGGAAATGGAGATTGTGTGAATAGTATTAACTGGACCACCATTTTTTTAAATACATTTGTATATACATATATATATTGTTTTAGTAGGTACCCAACTATAATTGAGAATTAATTTTCAGAAAAAAAGTGATGCGTTCTTATACATGGTTTATGGAATGTCTGAGTTATTGGTGCCCGTCTTTGATTTCAACAAAACCACACCATTCGGTTCAACTGGCAAGCCACTATCTAAATACCAATACAAGGTAATTTCTAAACAGACTTATTATTGTAAACTAATATCGAGAACTGGTTGCTAAAAAAGAAATATTATATTACATCATAATGACGTAGGTAATCATGAAAATATTTAAATATAGAATTACTTGCAATAACACTTTTTTACAGTAAAAACATTACAAATAATAATTTATGGTATGATACGTAGTGTTCCGGCATGACGTCTGGTACGGGTCTGAGCAGTTGTGATGCGATGTGTGCCGGGTACGATGCGCCAAATGTTGTTGTGTCGTGAGTTTGATCGTGGAGGGTCTCTAGCGCAGCAATGTTGGTCGTGTTGTTGGGTTTAACATTGCATCACCTCGCTCAACTGCCATCTTCCTTCCTACGGCCTAACGCAGTTCTTTTTTTAGTGAATAGGCTTAATGAACTAGCGCGCTTTACCGTCAACGATTGCAACTCTGTTTACCATCAGGCGGGATTGCGGTCAAGCATTAACTAATGCTTGAACGTATTAAATATTTTTTTTTTTAATAATTATTAACTAATAATTATTAAAAAAAATATTTAATAGGTTTCTTGGTAATAATGAATGATTACTTTTGGAAGTTTTTACTGATAAACAATCCATTTGGTAAACTACCTACTTAAAATACCTATACATATATTATATTTTCAGTACTGGTACTTATAAGTTATTGTTTGTCATTTGATTATTATTTTTTTATAGGATTATCTATCGATGCATTGTTATTGATTGACCTATATCCTTATATTAATGTTTTTTTTAAGCTCGTGGGGGATGATGGCGAGAAACTTGAAGGAGCTCACAATACTGGCGAATTGTGGATTAAGGGCAATGATTTCTTTAAGGTAAAAAAGCGTATTATTTTTCATAAAACTCCTTATAACATTATATTTAAAATATTTACTATATTTACTATGATTATCCGCAAGAATGTGAGCACATCTTTATGGTATTTCTAATCAGGGTGACTAGGCCATCGACGCAGAAATCATAACCACGAGTTCAGCGCCTAATTCTAGAAAAAAGGGATGTTTCATAAATAAAGTATAACTTGTAAAAATACCTACGCGGTTAAAATGCATAGATTAGCAAACTTTTTTTTAAATAATCGAACTGATTTCTACACTTTTTACAGAATGCTTAGTAATTAGTTTAAGCGTAAGAGTCTCTGCTATAGGTTCCTGATAACTATAACTAAAACGAATTTGAATATTCTAACCAAAAATACTATCCGGTTATTAAAATATTTAAGAACGATTCCCAGAACCTCAATCCCCAAAAAGCTAAAGCGTTAGTAAATTCATGAGGCACAGACGATAATGCCATAAGGATGAACACATTCATAATTTAGTTTTGTTGCACGCTAATGCTGTTTCGGCCCCGACTTACACAGTTACTCAATAAAGTATTCTAAATATTATAGCAGTAGATATTATCATCCAGGTCCGTTTGCAAGTTAAAATCCGCTCAATTTCCGAAAATACTACGAGAAAGGTTTTGGGCATCGAATGAAAACTTCAGAAAAATCTTATGTTTGTGGAGAGATATTTATAATCTGTAGCTCTGTGTGACCTAAACTGGTACTTAAGTAACGCTTCTCACTTCTTCTGTGACTTAACTAGTCCTTTTTTAGACAGAAAAGCGTGATTTAATTGCGAGAGGTTACACAAGCGAGAACCAGTGTACGATACGTGTGACTTAATAAGTCTATTAACTCGTCGAAAGAGCTAATAAATAAACATAAGTATACTTTATCTTCAAACTCATTTACAGCCATAAGTCCTTGTAGCATAGGGTCCAATTGAAAACAAGCCTCAGGCATTACTTATCTGATATTTATGCTGAACTAGACCTATTTGGCGCAGCTTTTGGGCATACAATACTATTTTCTTCTTTCTTTTGTTGTTATGAATATTGTGTGCCTGACTTAATCTGGGCCAAGTAAACATAGTTTTCTTCCTTTATTACTAATTTCACGCCACGCAATAATGGACTACTTAAGTCACACGTATCGTAATGTATTTATTAGTTAATAAGTATTTCGCAAAGAAGCCTACCCAGTTTTGTGGCATTATGATTAATTACCGATTTCCTTTACAGGGATACCTGAACAATCCCGAGGAGACGAAGACGATGTTAACTGACGACGGCTGGTTCAAGACCGGAGACATGTTCTACAAGGACGAGCAAGAACACTACTACTTTGTGGAGCGCAAGAGACTTTTAATTAAGCACTACGGATTTTTGGTGAGTGAAGCATCATTCCAAAGTTTTATTAGCATTTATCTTTAAAATAAACATGCCAATGAAATAAAGTAGAGAACACAGAAAGAAAACAACGCCAATGAATAAAATACACGAAAACATTCAAACGGATATTAAAAATCCCAGTGATGCGTTAACAAGCAATGCCTACAATCAAATTAATTCAATCAATTAAATGCCAATCCACAATACAAGTTTTGTGCGAAATAGTAATGTTTTGCCAGAACCTCTAACAATAACGCAAGGCGAAAACTCAGTCAGCCTAAACTTAGCTAGACTTATTTCTCTCACGCTCTGATTCATCCTAGTGGCGCGCTGTCTCGAGTCTGTTGATATGCGACAAGAGGAAACTAAAACTACTACTTCGCAAGAAAAATATCTACCAAATCCTTGACGTCCGTCTTCAGTTCGATATTTCCATTTCAAGAAAACAAGCATTGTTTCGCATTAATATAATATTATTTTTACGATCGTCTATTGTCTTAAATTATTGATGTTAAAAAATGATACGATTCATTTCAATAGCAGTCTTTCACATGAACAGTTCCATTCATTTTTGGAGCCCTGCAAACTCATCCATTTAAAAGTGGTTATGATATTATCGAACGGTTCAAACCGTATTCATTCTAGCAAAATTTAAATTAATTATAAATGAAGTAGGTAACTAAGTACCTAGGCTTGTTAAAAATTCTTATTAAAATAGGCATTTTATGAATAATTGAATTATTAAACTTGTTGCATCAAGAGCCATATTTTTTTTTATAACTTATAAACTAGCGCTTGACCGCAATCCCGCCTGATGGTAAGTAGTGATGCGATCGTATCTATAACGTTGTGGGATTAAACTGAATGAAAGAAATTTCGTAAATGACAAAAATAATTTTGAAACATGAGTTAAATGTATAAATTAACAAATGATTTTATTTTCAGATATCACCTTTGCAAATGGAAGGCATCATCAAGCGGCTCCCATCCGTGATGGATGCCTGTGTTGTGGGTCTTTATCATGCAGATTGTATGGAAATGCCCGTCATTGCTCTGATTAGGAGAAACGGCGACAATATTGATCCGAAAGAGGTTTTCGACTTATTAAGAAGTAAGTATTTTGATCTTTTTATTGATTCTGGTACTCACACATTTTAAAATTTAAAAAATAAACAAAATGCCATAGGAGAAGGAATAAAGATTATAGCGAGTGATTTCTTCATTTTTTAAACGAGGTATGTAGCCGGGTTATTAAAAAAAAATATGCGTACCCTGACACTAAAGTAAAGTAAGCTCATAATCCTAATATACAGTATGTTAACTAACAAAGGGCGTTCCCGTTAACCCGAAATAGTATAGCATACATACATGCTAAAAAAAATATTTCCATTCGAAAACAAAATGTTTTAAAATTTTTTCCAATATGAAAATATTCAATAAAAATTTTAAATTGACATGTAAAAGAAACACACTGTACACGCGAACATGAAAGACGGCAACGTCGCAATTTATTTATACATGACGACTACTATTTTGATTTAAAACAGGAGGTTTCAAATTTATTTCCAACTAGCTTTCCGCCCGCGGCTTCGCCCGCGTGGAGTTCGGTTATATCGCGCTTTTTAGATTTCCCTCGGGAATATCAAATTTTTCCGGGATAAAAGGTAGCCTATGTTTTTTCTCAGGGTCTGAAGATTGTCTGTGCCAAATTTCATCAAAATCGGTTCAGAGGTTTAGGCGGGAAAGCGTAACAGACAGACAGACAGACAGACAGAGTTACTTTCGCATTTATAATATTAGTATGGATTAGAATTTTTTTTTATTCGGATTTTTTTATGCTTATTTTTCTATGCTGATATTTTTAATTTAATCTATTAATGATATATATTAACGAGTTTAAGGGAACGCCCTCTGTTATTTAACATACTGTATAAACACGATGATTATATTATTCAAGTTGGATTCTGATCTAATAACTTTATTTTTCATGTAAACGTTATTATGTTTCATTTATAAAAGCTAGAAGATTTCATCACGATGCATTCAAATACGAATGAACCGTTTCTTGGAGTTTTTTAACTATCTTTAAAGATTAGCATCAGATCGAAAGACAGTTAACTTTCAGTTCACTTCACGTAAGTTTACAGAATACGAATAGGCCTAGTGGTTAAAACATCAGCCTCACAAGTATGAGTGTGCGGGTTCGATTCCAGGTCAGGCAAGTACCAATGTAACGTTTCTAAGTTTTATGTACTGTACCTACTTTCTAAGTACAATTTGGACACCAATGACTGATTACATGGTGAAGGAAAACATCTTGAGGAAACCTGGACTTTAAGTCTGAAAGAAGAAGTCTGAGGCGTGGTGATTACGCTCAATCCTTCTCTGTATGAGAAGAGACCTGTGCCCAACAGTGGGATGATATAAAGATTAATAATGAATAAAATACCAAGTGAAAAATCAGAGCATCTATCTCATTTGCCTAGCCTTTTTACAAATATGTTAGGGTCCGTTTCCACTTTACCCGGATGCAGCTAAATAGTAGTATTTGATATCGAGGGACTGCTATGCTATCTTACCTCCACAGCCCACTTACTGGGTAATACCATACCTCTTGATAAAACTGGTTCTTAGAATTTCGGGCATCCCAAGACTCATAACCACAGTCAACAATTGATCTAAGGCTTCATGCTTTTTGAGGCACGGGAGGATCTTGTTCAGCCCAGATGGCCATCCCCGGACCAGCCACGGCAAGCATAGCTTAACTCGATCTACCAACCCGTGTAACTATTATAAATCAGTCTAGCCTGTATTATCTTCTTCAGCCTATAGATGTCCACTGCTGGACAAAGGCCTCCCCCAAGGCTTTCCACGCTGACCGGCCTTGTGCTGCCCGCATCCATCGGCTTCCCGCGACCTTCACCAGGACATCGGTCCACCTTGTTGGGGGCCTCCCTACGCTGCGTCTTCCAGTACGTGGTCACCACTCCAGAACCTTACTGCCCCATCGGCCATCGGTTCTACGAGCAATGTGCCCTGCCCACTGCCACTTAAGTTTAGCGACTCGCAGAGCTATGACGGTGACTTTGGTTCTTCTGCGGATCTCCTCATTTCTGATTCGATCACGCAGAGAAACTCCGAGCATAGCTCTTTCCATTGCCCTTTGTGTGACTCTGAGCCTTCGTATGAGGCCCATTGTGAGCGACCACGTTTCCGTTCCGTAAGTCATCACTGGCAACACACACTGGTCAAAGACTTTAGTCTTGAGACACTGTGGTATCTTGGACGACGAGAAGATGTAGCGTAGCTTCCCGAACGCTGCCCAACCGAGCTGGATTCGCCGAGACACCTCTTTCTCGAAGTTGGACCTACCTGGTTGGACTGTTTGTCCCAGGTATACATACTCGTCAACAACTTCGAGTGCAGAGCAGCCAACTACAATTGGAGTGGGTGCGACATGAGAGTTCGACATGATCTTCGTCTTATCCATGTTCATTTTTAGCCCCACTTGTTGGGAAGCTCTGCTGAGGTCATTGAGCATATTGCCCAAGTCTTCCAGGGTCTCAGCCATGACCACGATATCATCTGCGAAACGGAGATTAGTGATGTACTCGCCGTTGATGTTGATGCCAAGTCCTTTCCAGTCCAGGAGCTTGAAGACATCTTCCAACGCAGCAGTGAACAATTTAGGAGATATGACATCTCCTTGTCTCACTCCACGCTGCGGTTGGATCGGTTTCGAGTCCTGATCCTGGAGACGGACTGACATGGTGGCGTTTTTGTACAAACACTTTATCACCTCAATGTATCGATGATCAATTTGGCACCGCTGGAGAGACTGTAGCACCGCCCAAGTCTCAATCGAATCGAAGGCCTTCTCATAGTCCACAAACGCCAAGCATAGTGGTTTGTTATATTCCTCGGACTTCTGTATAACTTGCCGCAGCATATGAATGTGGTCTATGGTGCTAAAGCCTTTTCGGAAGCCTGCTTGTTCGGGAGGCTGGAAGTCGTCGAACCTGCGAGCGAGACGATTCGTGATGACCCCTAGAAAACAGCTTGTAGACATGGCTCAGGAGGGATATCGGTCTATAGTTTTTCAGGAGGGTATTGTCACCTTTTTTGAAAAACAAAATCACCACGCTCCTGTGCCACGCCTTAGGCGTTTCGCCTTTAAGAATGACGGAATTAAATAGCTTCTGAAGCGCTCTAAGAACCGATTTGCCACCCGCTTTCAGAAGCTCAGCCGTAATTCCATCATCTCCAGCCGCCTTATCGTTCTTGAGCTGTTTCAGGGCCATACCAATCTCGTACAGGCTGACATCCGGGATATCATCGGTGTAGTGTCGGGTTAGTCTGGCTCTAGGATCATTAGCCAGGCTTACAACAGGTGCGTGTGTTGATGTGTATAACTCTCCGTAGAATTTCTCAATCTCACCCAAAAGCTCGGGCTTGGAAGTGACGATCCTACCATCCCCAGTCTTCAGCTTCGCAAGTAGACTCTGTCCAACAGACAATTCTCGTGCGAACACTTTGGAGGCTTTGTTCCGCTCGATAGCCTCTTTAATACAATTTCTATTAAATTGGCGTATATCGCGAGTCAGAGACTTTGAGATTTGTCTGTTAAGGCATCTGATACGCGAAGCGTCATCAGGGGATTTTAAGATCAGCTCCCGTCTTTCTTCCATTAGCCGGCGGGTGGGACCGGAGATCTTCTTCTGTCCTTTTGAACGGAGGGTTTTGTAGAACTTAGACCCTTCCGTTTGGAGAGTTTCCACAAACCTGTTGTTGTAGTCGTCCACATCTACGCAATCACCGAGGCATTCGAAGCGGTTTTGTAGTTCTATCTGAAAGCTCTCGGGGTTTTGGAGTTGTGTTAACGCTGGACGGAGCGTAGACTTCATAAGTCGAGAGCGTTCGAGCCTAATGTTGAGGTTCAAGATGCCTCTAACAATACGGTGATCACTCCCGGTTTTAACCGCATGGATCACGGAGACATCGTTGAACACTTGCCTTCTCGTTGACATTATGAAGTCTATCTCGTTTTTGGTCTGACCATCGGGGCTGAACCAGGTCCACTTGCGGTGCAATGGTTTCCTGAAAAAAGAATTCATCGTAAAGAGTCCTTCCTTTTCCATGAAATCCATTAGCATCTGACCTCTGGGATTCCGATTTCCAACTCCAAATTGCCCCACTTTCGTCTCGTCCGCCTCTCGCATGCCCAGTTTTGCGTTAAAGTCCCCCATGACAACGGCCTGTATTATATATCTCTCGAACTATATTTTTCTACTAGCGTACGCCAGCAACTTCGTTCACGTGGAGTTAGTTATGTTCCGCTCCTATTGGTCGCAGCGTGATGTTATATAGCCTTAAACTTTCCTGGATTTTTTTCAAATCGGACCAGTAGTTTCTGAGATTAGCGCGTTCAAACAGACAAAGAATCAAACAAACTCTTCAGCTTTATATATTAGTATAGATTACTCAATTGAATTGCCGTTGAATAAAAACGTGCGATACCAAATGTTTTATCATAACTTTTGATTTATTAGGTACTATGTTATTATCAGCCAATGTTATAAGATTAAATGCTTATGTATAGTAAAATTAACAACCGATCACATAGCAAAGTGCGTTTAGTATCTGATAAGTGGATAGATAGGTGCCGTAGTGTCCCATGAAACTTATCGGTAATTTTCTCATTTACTTGAGGATGATCTTCATTCATTCAATAAATAAGTGTTTAGTAGAGGACATTAATAAAATAATAGTACTCCTGACCGAATTGTATCCATGTGGGATAATCTCAGAGGAGATAATATGATCTAAAACACACAAGAGTGTGCGGAGACACAGATTCACTTTCTATTACCACAGTCTCATAGGTTGAATAATAGTTGACCTATCTATACAGTCATAATTATTTTCTGTTACATTTCGCGAAATTCAAAGGGGATATTCCTTTAAAGTTTTGATATAAATTTTATGACTTAGGTACCTATTGTTTTAAACTGGGTCCGTATTTATTGTAAAGTTGCAATCGCAAGAAATCTTTTCAGTAGCCTTAGTGTAAGATAATTAAGCTCATGGCAGTTCTATGACAAAATATCACTAAAAGTAGTTATTTCTCTTGACCAGAGTTGTATCTACATTGCTTGTACGGTATCTAGCCCCAACGTAAGCTCAGGATTATGAATATTGTCTATTATAATTTGAAATTTCCCTAAAGGGTTAATGGCATCGGAGGAATTTAAGATTACTTAATCTTAACTAAAAAAGTATATCTTAGGTAAAATTCATAATTTTGCTTACCTTTATACACGACTACTTCCTGTCTGCGACTTTGCCCGCGTTGTAGTATATTTCTAGGTATAGTGTAGGTTTCTGCCAGTGAAAGAATGATCGAAACCGGATAATTTGATAGTTCCAGCGACTACCTTCTACATTCTAATTTACATATTTTAGCTCTGTGTACAGTTAATAATGGTGTAGATATTAGATACCGTGAAGCACTTTACGAAAATCACGGTACCGGAAGGAATAAAATCAAAATACGGTTTAACTCCTATGTTCAGTAATTATACCTACAAAATATACTACGTATTTTATATCTTAATAATTTTGCTTGTCAGCCTAATCTGACGCCAAACCTCTTCTAATTTTGAATTATAATAATGTTTGTCTCGTATTATATGCCAATCACTTTTATAAAACTCGCGGAGGTTGCATGGAATCTGATTTTTTTTTTTGCAAATGCTTTGAGCGGAGCGGAAAGTCGTGGCAGATTTTACTAACTAAAACCCACTGATATTCCTTCATTTACCTTTTGCGCTAGAAGATATTGTATCTCTTTCCAACAACGCGCTTCATAGAGATAACACCTTATACCTAACAATGTTTTGGTAGAAACAATACATATACATATATAGCTAAACATGTGCCGAAAACACAAATTCTAATATTGTGTTGTGAAACTGCAATCATAAATCCGTGTGTCTTCTGATGGTTCAAGAAAACTCATATCGCATGTCATAATTACTTGTGTAACAGTTGGCCCGTATTTTGCGCAGTAATAATATTCATTTGTAAAATATCGCACAACTGTGGCTACCGTATACATTTCATTTTCAGCTGTGGAATCAAGGCAGAAATATGAAATTGGTTTTCTTTAAAACCATATCCTTTGGTACAATTTTTGTAACAAAATCATTAATATATTAGTTTTTAGCCAGACATGTAAGGTTTTAGGCTTATAAGACACTCCGGGCCAAGAATTACATTTTACCAAAAAAAAAATATATATAATAATCAACGATATTACAGAGGTCTATGTAGGTACATTAAAGTTACATTAAGTGCATGGGGCTAGGATTAATCAAAGTTTAATTGTTGATTTTCCTGATAATATCGTTACCAAGTAGAAAGTAAATGACAACTGCTGTACAAAATCAAAGAAAATATGACTTATTTCGTATTGAAAAAATCCTAAGCCGACTAACTGGCCTATGCAATAAAATAAATAAAAGTCATTAATTTACACAATCTAAGTTGAACCAGATAAATTGAAATTCTTGTCACATCACGACTTACTTAAGACTATATTGTGTTAAATCAAATCCAACGACAAGTTATTTAAATTGGTTTTAAGTTTCTCATGTACCTACTAACTTTACGCTACCTACACAAGTCGTGAGGTTCACGAGCCCTGTAAATAAATCCAGAGGTTACATAACAACGTTATAGGTAATGTCGAAATAAAAATATGCTGCACTAAATTGATTGCATTATAAACAAGACGTGATGGATGTAAAGGCAAGCGAGCGGAATTTACTCCGCGGAGACTCGATATTTGAGATAATATTTATAAATTCCCTTTTGGAGTATTAATTGCATCACCTCGCTCAACTGCCGTCATCCTTCCTATTCCTAAGTTTTTTAAGTGAATAGGCTTAATAAACTAGTGCGCTTTACCATCAACGATTGCATCACTGCTTACCATCAGGCGGGATTGCAGTCAAGTACTAGTTTATAATTATTTAAAAAAATACATATTTCCAAGCAATATCATCATCTGAAATCTCAAGAACAAAATCAAGTGAGAGGGAAATATTTGTCTAACATAAACATAACATAATCAACCTATAATGTTCCCACTTCTGGGACACGGGCTTCCCCTCAGTTAGAGGGAGTGGACTGTAATCTAATCAATCAAAATCTGTAATCGAATTGTAACTGTGTAATTTATTACAGCATACTTAACAAAACTTCTGTCAATCATCATAGTAAATGTTTAGCCAGCTCGATGTAGTTAATATATCTTCGCTACCGTAGTTCATATTCAGTATCGCAGGTGGCACAATCTATTGCCGTCTGCGGGACTGCACACGTTCCAGATTTATTATCAGCAGCTAGCCACACGACTAAAAAATTTCATTCTTCATTCTTACTCAATTGCTAACTTATTGTTTTCAGAGAACATGGAAGGAAAGCGATTGACACCCGGCCTTTTCTTCGTAGATGCATTTCCCATTACGCCCTCTGGCAAAGTCCATCGGGCAAAAGTAAAGGAGATGGCACTCGCTGCGCAAAAAGCGGATAAAATTCTTTTCTAGTAAACTAGATAAAGTGCCAGTGTTTGATTTCATCAATAATAGCGGCCACTTACCAAAGAGGATCTTAGTATTGATAGTTCTAGTTTAACTGTGCTGTGAACTCTCACAACAGAAGATATAAAAGATATCACTTGTGTGACAACAAAACTAGAACAAGGACAAACTTATATAAGACTAATTTAAAAGTAGCTTGTAATTTGTGTTAGTACTTAATTATTGTGTTTTCTTCATTGTGTTCAATTTTATTACAAGACCTGTGTGAAGGCATTCCCAATCTTCTTTTTATAAGATTTCATCACATGCGAATCAATTAAAACACAATTGCGGCATAACTAACCGTTGTTTAGATGTAAGCTTAGAATATGTGGTCAGATTGTAAGTTTATTACCTACCAGCTTTCCGTCTGCGCCTTCGCCCGCGTGGAGTTCGGTTATATCGCGCTTTTTAGATTTCCCTCGGGAACACCAAATTTATCCGGGATAAAAGGTAGCCTATGTTCTTTCTCAGGGTCTAAAGATTGTCTGTGCCAAATTTCATCAAAATCAGTTGAGAGGTTTAAGCGGGAAAGCGTAACAGACATACAGACAGACAGACGGACAGACAGAGTTACTTTCGCATTTATAATATTAGTATAGATTGATATTGTGATGAAATAGGAAAACTAGATTTGAATTAGAATAATAATGACATTGTAAAATAAATTATTTGTCTTACTTACACACTGTGTTTTCTTTAGATGAGTAACTAAGTCCGAATAGTAACTGATTAAAGTATAATTCAACATTAAAAAGAGGACCGTGTTATCAAACACCTGTGTATTGAATTACAAAGTTACCAAGTGCCAAACTCGCAAATAAGTTAAAACTCATTGTTTTGGAATGCTTGTAATAATAATCAGCAGTTTGTGAGGTACCTATTGAAAATAAACCTGAGAAGTTTAAGATGACTGCGAGTTTCGAACTTAAACTGAAACGATTCAAAATTTAGCTACAGTTTACGATTCAAATTGCTGCATTTTAAATGCAAACAGTAGGTACCTTAAAGGAGATGGAAACTTTTGGGCCCCTTTGTAGCTAGTTGATATTAAATAGCTCAAAAAATGGTATTTTTTTATCCTAATACACATAAAACCAGCACATTTTTCTACCTAGGACCTCAGAAATATGAAAACGATCTTTTCCTGATTGACCTGGGTCTTGGATGTTTATCTATATATGTATATGTATCTATTTTTAAATATACGCTCTTAGTATACCAAAGTAAGCTTCTTTTCAAAAAGTTATAGATATGTTTAAAAGACACACGCTATATACTCAACATCCCTTTCTACTTCATTTGATCGCTTGTTTAGTGGGCTTGAGTTCAAGTACACTACTTGACTTCGGCGCTTTGCCACCTCGCCGCGACCGCCACGTGCATTCACTTGATTTTAAACGGTACAACAAACTTAGCGGTTAGGTAAATCAAACTTGTCGTGTAACGACAAGAAAAGACTATAGAGGGAGACAGTATTTATTAAGTATACAGAAATTTAAAGACAAGATGGAAGTATAAAAATGAATAATGTAGATGAATGATTGATGGGTGATGGTGAAGGGCGGCCCCTGGTGGACCGGCGGCAGTTACGGAGGAGCGGCCCTGGTGGACCGGAGACAGCAACGGACGTGCGGCCCTGGTGGACCGGCGACAGCAACGGTCGAGCGGCCCTGGTGGACCGGCGACAGCAACGGTCGAGCGGCCCTGGTGGACCGGCGACAGCAACGGACGAGCGGCCCTGGTGGACCGGCGACAGCAACGATTGAGGGACTGCCCCGGCGTCACAAGGCCGGCAGCAGTCGAAGGCTCCGGCGGCAAAGGGCCAGGCAGCTCCAGGCGCACCAGTTATATTGTGACTGGTACAGCAGGAAATACCCTAGAAAGGGCTCTCGAGGCAGCGTTCAGTAGAGACCTACTTATGTGTGGCTTGTTTGAAAGCCAGAGCTCGACTGACCACTGCTCTGCGATGATTCCTAAAGAAACCTCGCAGAACGGTTGGAGGCCGAAATTTAAAATATTCGAAAATATGGACGAGGAACGGTAAATAATTTTACCATAAAAGAGTTCGAATAACAATTATGAAATAAAAATAGCAGACCAACAAGAATTTTGATGAGAAGGTTGTCATAGATACATCATCAACAATGTTGTCAAAAAATGTCAAAATAATGAAAATGTTCTGTAACAATGTAAATATAAATGGTATTAAATTAAAAAGTGCTGTGTTTGATAGGAAAAAGTGATACAGTCCTGCATAGGTACGGCTTCCTACGCTAAGGGGTCACTAAGTCGCCGAAACTTAGGCGTAAAGTTGAAGACTGAGTCTGTAAACAGAAAAATGAGTCCTGGTGTAGTGGAATATGATCAAAACAGAGCCTCATAATAATGGAATGCATATTATGGACCGTGGAAATGAATGATACATATATAAGTATGAATATGAGTATAAATAATAAGTGTAAGTATATCTGAATATGTACCTATCAAACTTAATTAAAATATTTATGTTTCCTTCTGCTAAGTCAACAAGTATATTACAGGCGGTTAAGGTACTATTACTCGTTAGCAAATTTGTGCTGAAGGGTGCATTCATATAAAATATATAATTCGAGCAATTAGCTATTTAAGTTTGCAATAAATAACTACGCGGGGTTCTTGATAAATATGATTATTATAGGCACACACACACTTAGGTAAATACTAATCGCTACTTAATTTCGATAAGATTGAAAGGGTATTTAACGTAATCCGACATAACTAACTCTAAATTCAGATATTTAAGTAGATATAAGTCGAAACTATAGAGAGTGGCAGGGATAACCAAAGGCAAACTTGAACCATTCAAATCTTAACATAATCTAAACATAATTTCATATTGAGTTGTGGGCAAACTGTGCTATATTCAACAGAACAACGGATAACTGTGTTGAACCTGCCTTAAGATAACAAGAAGAGGCGAAACTCATTAAAGTTTTATATTCGATTCCTGCGCTGCGCAACCCACTGTTGATCTTTCCCAGCCACTTTTAGAGCTAATTATTGCTAATAGGCAAATACTAAACTGCTACTAAGACACGTTAAGTATACTTGAATTATTAATCTGCGTCTAAATCTCAAATTACTTCGTTAATTTAAAAATAGTAGTTGCTTTGATCCGAATAAATTTAATAATTGGGAAAACACAAACTTGCTATACACAGATAAGGGGAGGATCAGTCGCTATTTTAAATCTACTGCAGTACCAATCAATCAGCTATCACTGAATCAACAAAACATGATCAGCTTTAGATTATAGTGACGTCAAAGATTTATTATTGTATAATGAGCTGCTGACAGAAGAAAACACTATCAATAAGAGTATTATAGCGTGTTTAAAATCTGTTTTAACAAACAATTTAAAAAAACCCGTGAACTTTTTAATTTTAGAAAGTCTCGAGCAACTGATGAATTTTCAGATTAGATCCCTACTGGCCTCAATTGGCATCGGCAAGGATTGTGAACGATATTTTGAATCACATGTACCTAAGTAAACCTTTCCTAAATCTACGGTACCACACGTGTCAGAAGTCGGCAACAGTTTGGAGTGAGACTCACTCCCTAGATTTAGGTCAGGGTGACTGGCGATGCTTGTCGTAGATTATACTCAACACTGCGATACAGTCATATAACGAGAGGAACAACAAAGCAAGAAGGAATTATTTCTATATTAGACTTTTACAAAGCCGACCGTTCCCAGGCTACCTTACCTGGCCTGGACCAGGGTCGAACGCGAGAGATTGCCGTCGATCGCTGCCACGAAGACACGGCGGTGCTCTATCCAAGCCGGGCAGACCTCCACCGTATGCTCCACCGTGTCCTCAGGGGACTACGGGCTTGACTTGCCTTTAGAGGCACGGAGTGTCTCGGTAACCCATCCTCAGACCAACCGGGGCAAGCGTAACCTGATCGATCGACCTGTGCCTTTGTTATTATTTAACCACGAATGTAACAAATGAAGGCCCATTTATTGTCTTAATTTTTGGAGAGTTTAGTTATGATTTATTTCTCGCTATCATTTGTCTTGTTACATCAGCCAGAGAAATATTGAAAGTCATGTCTCTTTACGAATTTCAGAATATTGAGGTGAAAAGTGACATAAAATACAACAATAACGTAAACACTGCAACGAAACTTGTTTCTTTTAATTGCTTATTATTTAACGAAATTAAATCTGTGAAACTAGCTGATTACGGAAACATCGCTTTATTGCTTGCTGCTGTTATTTAAAATGGATCATTTTCACTAATTAAACTACATATTGCATTACTTTATTGATTTATTTACAGACAATGCTAATAATTTTGGCACAAAACCTTTTTTTTACTGTTTTGTCCAAATCCCGTAGGCCGAATCTCCGCATAACACATGACGGGCGTAGATGAAAAATGCCGCGTAAACCACATTTTCGGTGCTCGCTCAGATTTCCCTTTACCTTTAGTATACTAACTACGGGTGACGAAAACACAATTTTAAATCAAATACTCCTCTAATATACTGCTATCATTTTTATCAGGTAAGAAGGGAAGATTATTACATATTTATCCAAATTGTATAACGCAATCACGGCAGTGATAAAAATAATGAGCGAAACATATATAAACACATTTCACTGATAAATTTGTCTATTAGTGGAAAAGAACTACCTAAGCACCTATAGTAGAAATACTGGTTTTGTGTATCTTGTGTTAAAAGGTGTTTTAAATAAAATGGCCGATACTCATTTGGAGACAGCAATGGTGAGTCGCGTGGAGCGGTTTAGGAAAAGTGCTGCTGAGCGGTATAGCCTCGATGAGAAGGATATCCACATCGGTCACCTAGCCTTGGAGGGCTTTTATGATAACCCAGATATGGTCTGTCAGGTAAGTGCTTATTTTTTTTTTCATCTATCTGTCGTGAATCTTCAGGGAATATGAAACTTTTAGAAGCCTTTTAATGTACAAAGTGACAAAAAGTCTATGTAAATGCTAGATTTAATATTTCGTATATCCAGGTGAATTAATTATTAATATTTTAATTAATCGAATACAGCTTGAAAATCTGTCTTATATTATATAAATTAAAACCATTTATTAAAATACATAGTTGCATAGCCAAAAAACATGCGTACTCTCTCTCATACAACAAACGCGTCGCGCGCATCGGATATGCTGCGTCCTTTTTTATCGCATCGAATAGTATGTATAGAATCTCTCTGTCATACATCTTTAGTCGCTCCAATTTTAAAGTTTTAAAGTTTGGCAACCGTGATTCTTGAACGGTTTTTTGCAAGCAACCTTATACCATCATATTCACAATAAAATTATCTTCATTTTGGTATATAATTCATCAGGTAAGCAGCAAATTACAGTTTATTAGTACTGACTTACCTGTTTATACCTGGCAACTCAATAGCATTGAACATAAAAAGATAGGCAACCGAACGTTTTCATAATCATTAGGATGTATACTTTCGATTAGTATGTAATTTTTTTGGTAAGCGAATTAGCAAATAATTAAAAAAACCTTGAACAATTTATTTTAAGCAACTTATTAACGATACTTTTCTTTATATATAATATTTGATAAAAAATACTTCTCAATCGGTAAGCCGATCGGTGAAGGACGCCTCTAGTTCGGATCCTGTACTATCTGTAAAAAGTACTCATCAACCTTTTTATCGTCCCACTGCTGGGCACAGGTCTCCTCTCATACAGAGAAAGATTGAGCGTAATCACCACGCTTGCTCAATGCGGGTTGGCGATTTCAGACTTAAAGTCCAGGTTTCCTCAAGATGTTTTTCCTTCACCTTCTGTCATTGGTGTCCAAGATATACTTAGAAAGTACATATAACTTTAGAAAAGTAACATTGGTACTTGCATGACCTGGAATCGAACCCGCGCACTCATACTTGAGAGGCTGGTGTTTTAACCACTAGGCCACCACGACCACGTAAAAAGTACTATGTGGTCAAAAAGTCGTATATAAAAATAAGTATAAAACACTCCTATTTATTTTCAATTCATTAGTTTTCGCTTTGTTATATAGTAACATCTCATTATTTTTAATTTATTATTTATTTAACTAAAAATCCATAGCTCTTCTAAATTGTTCCAAATGTATAAACTAATATTACAGTTTAATAGCTTTTCTCATGCCCTTTCATTTGAAACCCATATTGAAGCATTAGTAAAAAAAAATCACCTACCATTTTGTTGGCAGTGCGTACCAAGTTTCAGTCAACATGAAGGGGGTAAAATTTTAATTACTAGATTTGACCTAAACAAATAAATAAACAGGGCAAGCTCTATAAATCCTTTTAAAAATAAACCTGAAGAGTTGGTTTATTTGTTTGAACACGATAATCTCTGTAACTCTGATTTGAACAAATATTTTATACAATTCCTAGGGACTAGGAGTTACGGGCCGAGCAAAAAAACAATAAGTCCTAAACATTTTTTTACGAAAATTCTTAACAATTTTATACCGCGTACCTAGATCGAGGGACTGGAACAATTTTCCTGCGGCAGCTTTCCCGTCTCATTACAATTTAAGTATCTTCAAGGTAAACTAGTGTGCTTTGCCATGAATGATTGCATCACTGCTTACTATTAGGCGAGAAAGTGTTCAAGCACTAGTTTATAAAATTAAACAGGGGGTAAACATAATGTTTTGTTCCCCAAGAACATGAATTTTAAGAAATTTCATGTTCTCTTTAAAGAAGAAGCTAGTATGAATAAAAAAATCATTAAGACCATAGCGATCTGTGCCAGGTAATTTTTGTAAAGGAAAACATAGAAGAAAAATATAAAATACGGTAAAATTAAATAATTTAGTAAAGAACACGTGTTCACGTACATAGTTAACACTGCGGTGACTCTCACGTACTACGTAGACTATTTGTTCATTAATTTGATCTAGTACCTACTACCACGAGAGACAAACTACTAAAACACATTATCGGTCGTTAGAGTAATTTTAGTAACAAAACAAGAAAGATAGGAAGCTTAGGTGCGTATTCCAGAACGAAACTCAAGCATTGATCTCTGCTTAAGCATTACTTAAAACTAGTTTCAACCAATCAAATGGCTTGAAACGAGACTTAAGTAGGGTTTGAGTTTTGAGTGACGTTCTGTAATACGGACCTTAGTTTTTTTCAAGACTATTTATTTAAGCTGGTTTTTAACTTATTATAAAGTCCAATCACCTTGACACTATAAAAACCTAAATGTTATATGAATTAAGAATTTCCTGCGACGAAATTAGTATAAATCAAATTTTGCTAATTAAACAATAAAAAACTCTAATCAAATTTTAATTAAGTATTCTTCGCGAGAAAAGATCTAACAAACTTAATTATATCCTAATTTATTCTTGAATCAAATCAAATCAGTAAATTCCGTTTGATATCACAAAAATATTTTTTCCGTTTGATAATATTTCTTTCATTCGCAACAATTGATTTTGCTCCAGCTAGCTTTTTTTTTATTTTAAACGTTATAATTGGTGTGGAATTGGTCATTTACTTTTAAAAAGGCTTTTCTTTGAGTAGCACTAAAACAACTAACAACAACAAAAGTTCATAAATAAAAACAAGTGACACACGAACACGTGTCTTATCAGGAATTTGATTTACAAACTTTTTTGCATCTTCCAGATCGATTCCACGACGGGGCAAGAGGAAACCAACAGATCCGTGGCAATACGAAGCTGTCGGCTAGCAAGTGCGATGGCTCTCTCAGGCCTTAAGCCCGGGGACACGGCCATCATCATGGGCACTAACCACTTGGACCAGTGCATTCCTTACTTCGCCTGCCATTACGGGGGATACCCAATGTGCGCCATTGATCCCGTTATTGGACCAAGTGAGTTTGTTGACATTTTATTGGTTTGCAATGAGGACAACATGAAAACAACCTCCAAATCAATTAGCGTTCTTTCATATTACTCTATTAGTGGTCTCATACTGGTATCTTGTGACTGTTGGCCACATGCGTTATATCAATAGTTTAAAAATGACAAGTTACACGATGTCAAACTCTTACCAATCCATTAATTTCTAATCTTATGGCCTGTCAGCCGACCGTAATTAAGAGCAAAATATCCTATTATTTTAAGTTAGTAAAAACTACACAAAAGCGTCTTAGAAAGCTATTCGTTGATATTTTATGGGCATCCCGAACTCAAAGAAACCCTTAAAATAAAGCATTTTAAGATTTTGGACGAAATTCTTAGAAGGTCGAAGTACAGCGGCCGGCGTCGGTCCGCACATGTTAGCAATAACTTAGAGCAATTCAAGCCGACGGATTCTGTGCAAATTCCTAAAAGAATCGGCCTCCCGAACATGTGCATCTGGGACAATTGACGGACGGCTACAGAAAAAATGGTAGAATGACTCCAGCATGGACCTTTTGGTAGTGTGGGATTTTATGAATTTTAAACGGAGAGACGGGGAAAGGGCAGTTGGTTTCTGGCCGCGACAAGCGACGGTTGAGGGTCGATCTTGAACTGCGATAGGGCGAGGGCTAGTGTCCAGGCTAGTTAATTTAGGAGATTTGGGAAGTAGCCTATGTCCTAGTATATCGCGAAGTAGTGAGTGAAATAATTACGTCAGACATAGTCGGGTTAAAGCCCAGACTAGATTAGTATAGTATAATATAATATAGAATATTAAGTGCGTGTAAGTGTTGGCGTGATTGGGTGAGTCATTTATTATAATAATTATCCCAGGCTGATAAAGTTACTATAGTTCCTGTAATTAAGCAGACAGATACGTGTCCCTATTTATTATTATAAATGCATTTATAGTATGGACTCAGTACGGGTGATGCAGCAGAGAAGCTACTAATGATAATTTATTCCAGACTGACTCCAGATAAACCATTTATGTGATTGTATTCAATCATTGGAGCCGATTTGTCTAGTTTTATGTGCCCATATCCTGGTCCTTACCTTAGCGGGTATTTATCAGCTTCGGGTGGCTATAGGGGAAGGATCGTATGTACCTACGGAGACCGCCCTCCGCCTAACTTGACCATGAGCCCTGATGCTCTGGACTCTAGACTCCTGACGACTACTGACTATAACAGGAGGGCAGAACCGTAATACACGCAGCTCATTCAAATCTAATTAGGCGAACCGCCTATCTAGAATCAGATTACCAGCCAAACGTTATTGATAATGTCCGCTTCCAAAAAGGTCTTGCCACAGAGCACTTGCGTGAAGATTTGACGCGCACACATTCCCGGGAGATGGGGTAGGCATTACTAAGTACCACTAACTGAATCAGTAGGTGTCAAAAGACACTAGGGAACGTATTTCGATAAAATCCAACCCGTCCGTTCTGTAGGACTATTTATGAATCGTCACTGTTTATCGAAACACGAGTACTACAAGATGCAATGCGTCTTTCGAATGGGGCAGATTAAGGGGATGTGAGGATGACGAGATTCCACCTCGGTGTGCAGCAGGAATAATCGCAATGAGTTCTGCTAGAGACTGAGTCTACGGTACGCTTGTACTAACTTGTGTAATACCTTAGAATTGGGACGGTTTGTCAAGGGTGTCAATCACATAATATATTTACAAGTCATAAACTCAGAACTTGTCTCCCTCGACAACAGGGAGCTTCGCAGTTCCCCTGTCCTAGGGTGGAAGGAGACATTTATTTAGTGTCTAGGGGCGTGTTCTGTTAGAATCGTAATAGTATCCTCAGAGGTTCTATGCGTTAGGTCTAACAGAACACGTGCAACGAAGCATACGTTAATATAACGGTTCCCGGCTTCACTAAAGTGGGTATAATTCGTAGTAGATAAAGTAACGTGATCTAAAATTACTTATAAAGTGCAAGCGTAACGATCCCCCACCACGCCACATAATAAGGTTTATTACAGATGGCGGAGACAGCCCGCGTGCAGCATTTATATAATAGTTCTTAATATATTACATTATATAATTTTGCTTTTCCTCTCGTCTTCTTAGCGTCATATCATATCTATTATTATAAATTGTATACTTGTGTGTCCTAACTGTGAATTCCCATACTAACTTCCTCTGACCCCCTCCGGTCCTTGAACTTTATAAGCGGGAACCGGGGGTTTAATACATGGGAATTCATTTCTTATATCGGTGGGAGGATAACCAAGTCTGGTGACGAATTCCTACAGTTACACGCGGGGTTGGGGCGTGTTTCCTCTCCCGCAGGGAGAGCCGTATTTAACTGTAATATTATCACAATTAGGAAAAACGAAAATTTTATCAGCCTAGGATAGTTTAGGTACACTTACATGTGGTGCCGTGACCAGGATTCTCGTCATTAAATGTACTGATTCAATTCAGTGCAACGAGAAAGAACAATGTAAGGGTTACTACGAAATAAAGACACAACGTACACCAAAGAGACAAAACTATTGTTTTGTCAGGAACGATGGGTTTATTACCTAACATAATTCTATAAATAAATAAATAAATATATACGGACAAATCACACAGATTGAGCTAGCCCCAAAGTAAATTCGAGACTTGTGTTATGGGATACTAACTCAACGATACTATATTTTATAATAGATACATATATAGATAAACATCCAAGACCCAGGACAATTAGGAAAAGATCGTTTCCCATCATGACCTGGCCGGGGATCGAACCCGGGGCCTCCACGTCGCAGGCAGGCGGGTTGACCGCTGCGCCACGGAGACCGACAGAATTACTTTCACTACATTATTAATTCTATGGTCCCCTACAAAGACGTTCAGTGCAACGAGAAAAAAAACAAAGTAAGGGTTGCTACGAAATAAAAACACAACGTAGACAAAAGAGCTAAAACTATTGTGTACGTTGGCGATGGGTTTATTACCCAGCATAATTTTAGGATTCTCCACAAAAACATTGGTAACAAAAAAAAAAAATGTTACGACGTTTACAATCACCTATTATGTTATCGTTTGGTAACGATGGTTGAAACAGCCAACTGTTGACGAGCGGGTTCGATTCCCGCATGATTATTTGCTAAGATGCTTAGATTGCATTACCATTCATATCGTGTTCGATCACCAGTGGAGTTATTATGTCTGTAATTATTTGGAATTTCTGTGTCACGGCTTGTGGGTTCGATTCCCGCATCAATTGTAGGATTTCGATTACGACGTTAATATATTTAGTGGTAAGAATGTTGATTGGGTGGCTGAGTTACTTAATATTAAGTTCAAATATCTGCAGAATTTTGTATCTGGCCGTAACCTATATCTAGAACAAAGGGTTCGATCCCCTAAAATTGTGAATTTAGTACCTTTCAGTAAGTACCTAGTAATATAATACGGTTTACTTAAACCAATAAAGGTGAAATCAGTGTCTGAGAGGTTATATCAGTTATAATGGGTTCGACTCCCTGCAAATGTGAGTGTTGTGACTGACAATATGTGGATTCCAGTAATTAAAGTTTCGAAACTCTGACGATGCAAATATAGTATTTGGATATAAGAAGGTGTTTGTGCATTTGAGATTTTATGCGTGTAATGAGAATGCGTTCAGGAGTAAGGTACGCCTTATTACGAGTAGTTCTAATATAATAAGCGAATGATACCGATGGAACGTGAATCTTATTTATAATTAAAATGTATTTACTAGGGAGGTATATCAGCTATCATCATTAGAAAAAAAAAAACTCTCCAGCTTGTTAGGAGGCGATGCATGTATAACTGAACGGATACTCGTTTGGCCTTATTTTAAATTCCAGGATGTTAAGTCTACACTCTGCTGCCACTACGCTAGATGTGCCTGGACCTCTGGGCCCATGATCTGTGAGTTGCGGTTGGTTTAAGGTTCCTTCGAATCCAGCTGACATAAGGTGACTTCGACGGCGGTAGCTGAGGCGTGTCTCCTGTTACGAAGCTAAGTTTCATTTTCGTTACACACACTTCATTAACTATAGCTACGTGGAATATTTTGTTATCTCATAAAATATTGTAAGTTCATGTTTTAAAACAATGGTCTATAGTCATAAACATAAAGATAAATTCATAAAAAAAAAGGAATTAGGAAACAAAAAATTAATGTCACCACGAGAAACAATAGAATAGAATAGGATAGAATACTCTTTACTATGTGCACCATATAGATTGCAGAAGCATGAATGTAAGAATGTTACAAAGGGTGACACAATGGGCGGTCTTATCGCTCAGAGCGATCTTTTGCAGACAGCCTTTGGGTGGAATAGTAAGGGGAAGTAGAGAGAGATAATGTAGGTAGTCTACAGGGTACTATTTACAATTTTACATAGTTTATATAATAAATATGCACGTTAAGTGTATCATACTGGTCTAATAAATATATACATCTAATTAATGAAAATCATACAAAAGCAAATAAAATTAACATAATGACATGACAATCATCAAAATAAAACTGAGACATAACAATGCATCAAAGTCTGTCAATATAAATGCTTCTGTCAGAAATTCATTACTATTTTAGGAAGCTTATTGTCAAATAAATATGACTTTAGTTGAGGTATCGGGTGTACACTCATCAGCTCCCTACAATTCTTAGGCAACATGATAAAAATAATCGGAGCCATCGAAAAAAAAAACCACTCTGGCGCATAAGTTCTGTTCTGCCCCACTTGATAACGTCTGTTTCTTGTGAACTTATCTGCCATTCCCGAAAATGTCAATGGCAAAATGTGATATCGAATAAAAATAGGGTTTACAACTATACTACTAAAACTTTCTTCTCTTTTGGTATATATATTAACTTATTCTGCTTATTTCTGCTACTTGTTTTCTGTCACTTAAATAAAATTTTAAGAGCTCAAGGACGTTTCCTCTTATGTCATAAGCGTCACTCAGTATCAACGATTGGTTACCGCGAAAGAATGTTATGATCATATAGCAGCTAGCAGATTAGTGTTCTAGTAAGACGATAATTGATTACACATTGGTCTTTTCGAGTTACAATAACTTGCCAACTCTTATAGGAATTCAAAACTGTTCTCGCCTCTTACAATCAGAGGGGGGCATCTAGTTGGAATCGAGTCTAATATGCTCATGTGCGAACTATTTCAGTGCTTCCTGGATATATCTGCCGGCAGCTGAATTAAGCTGACTCAACATGAGAAGCATAAGGAGAGGCCTCTGCCAGCGGTGGCTACAACATGCCGAGTTTAGAACGAGCGAGCACCGTAGGTAGCGTGGCTCAATAACACAAATACTCTTGAAGAGATCCTGGTATGTAGAACAATATTATAAGCATGCACAGGATTCTGGACTTAAATGGAGGCGCGGTAATGTTAGTTGAATTGATATACAAAGAGTATTTGCAGAACAGTATTAGTTCGAATGTTATAAAACGATTGATACGTGTATTAGGTGAAGATTCTTCTACGACATAGTAAGAGCAGACCTTGCATCCAGTTGGAATCTTGTAGGATTGAATACAATAATGCTAATAATACATACAAAATTACAATATTCTAGTTGGTATTTGATTAAATGAATGCATCAGATAAGGGTAGGTCTACATAGGCATAGGTCATCCTATTGTGAAAGCTCATACGCTGTACTGCGTCACGCGTCTGATTTTCAGAGGGGGGAATGTGACTGTTGGCCACATGCGTTATATCAATAGTTTAAAAATGACAAGTTACACGATCTCAAACTCTTACCAATCCATTAATTTCTAATCTTATGGCCTGTCAGCCGACCGTAATTAAGAGCAAAATATCCTATTATTTTAAGTTAGTAAAAACTACACAAAAGCGTCTTAGAAAGCTATTCGTTGATATTTTATGGGCATCCCGAACTCAAAGAAACCCTTAAAATAAAGCATTTTAAGATTTTGGACGAAATTCTTAGAAGGTCGAAGTACAGCGGCCGGCATCGGCCCGCACATGTTAGCAATAACTTAGAGCAATTCAAGCCGACGGATTCTGTGCAAATTCCTAAAAGAATCGGCCTCCCGAACATGTGCATCTGGGACAATTGACGGACGGCTACAGAAAAAATGGTAGAATGACTCCAGCATGGACCTTTTGGTAGTGTGGGATTTTATGAATTTTAAACGGAGAGACGGGGAAAGGGCAGTTGGTTTCTGGCCGCGACAAGCGACGGTTGAGGGTCGATCTTGAACTGCGATAGGGCGAGGGCTAGTGTCCAGGCTAGTTAATTTAGGAGATTTGGGAAGTAGCCTATGTCCTAGTATATCGCGAAGTAGTGAGTGAAATAATTACGTCAGACATAGTCGGGTTAAAGCCCAGACTAGATATAGTATAATATAATATAGAATATTAAGTGCGTGTAAGTGTTGGCGTGATTGGGTGAGTCATTTATTATAATAATTATCCCAGGCTGATAAAGTTACTATAGTTCCTGTAATTAAGCAGACAGATAAGTGTCCCTATTTATTATTATAAATGCATTTATAGTATGGACTTAGTACGGGTGATGCAGCAGAGAAGCTACTAATGATAATTTATTCCAGACTGACTCCAGATAAACCATTTATGTGATTGTATTCAATCATTGGAGCCGATTTGTCTAGTTTTATGTGCCCATATCCTGGTCCTTACCTTAGCGGGTATTTATCAGCTTCGGGTGGCTATAGGGGAAGGATCGTATGTACCTACGGAGACCGCCCTCCGCCTAACTTGACCATGAGCCCTGATGCTCTGGACTCTAGACTCCTGACGACTACTGACTATAACAGGAGGGCAGAACCGTAATACACGCAGCTCATTCAAATCTAATTAGGCAAACCGCCTATCTAGAATCAGATTACCAGCCAAACGTTATTGATAATGTCCGCTTCCAAAAAGGTCTTGCCACAGAGCACTTGCGTGAAGATTTGACGCGCACACATTCCCGGGAGATGGGGTAGGCATTACTAAGTACCACTAACTGAATCAGTAGGTGTCAAAAGACACTAGGGAACGTATTTCGATAAAATCCAACCCGTCCGTTCTGTAGGACTATTTATGAATCGTCACTGTTTATCGAAACACGAGTACTACAAGATGCAATGCGTCTTTCGAATGGGGCAGATTAAGGGGATGTGAGGATGACGAGATTCCACCTCGGTGTGCAGCAGGAATAATCGCAATGAGTTCTGCTAGAGACTGAGTCTACGGTACGCTTGTACTAACTTGTGTAATACCTTAGAATTGGGACGGTTTGTCAAGGGTGTCAATCACATAATATATTTACAAGTCATAAACTCAGAACTTGTCTCCCTCGACAACAGGGAGCTTCGCAGTTCCCCTGTCCTAGGGTGGAAGGAGACATTTATTTAGTGTCTAGGGAGCGTGTTCTGTTAGAATCGTAATAGTATCCTCAGAGGTTCTATGCGTTAGGTCTAACAGAACACGTGCAACGAAGCATACGTTAATATAACGGTTCCCGGCTTCACTAAAGTGGGTATAATTCGTAGTAGATAAAGTAACGTGATCTAAAATTACTTATAAAGTGCAAGCGTAACGATCCCCCACCACGCCACATAATAAGGTTTATTACAGATGGCGGAGACAGCCCGCGTGCAGCATTTATATAATAGTTCTTAATATATTACATTATATAATTTTGCTTTTCCTCTCGTCTTCTTAGCGTCATATCATATCTATTATTATAAATTGTATACTTGTGTGTCCTAACTGTGAATTCCCATACTAACTTCCTCTGACCCCCTCCGGTCCTTGAACTTTATAAGCGGGAACCGGGGGTTTAATACATGGGAATTCATTTCTTATATCGGTGGGAGGATAACCAAGTCTGGTGACGAATTCCTACAGTTACACGCGGGGTTGGGGCGTGTTTCCTCTCCCGCAGGGAGAGCCGTATTTAACTGTAATATTATCACAATTAGGAAAAACGAAAATTTTATCAGCCTAGGATAGTTTAGGTACACTTACAATCTCAATATTCAAACTCCTTTTATTCAGTTGACAATTCAAATAGATAACTAATATTGTTAATTTGCAATCTAACTTCTAATTAACTTTTCTTCCAGGCGATTTAAAAAAAATATTCCCATACCTCCTCCCGAAGATAATATTCTGTCAAAAATCTTGTGAAGAAAAAGTCTACAATGCTCTTAAAGCAAACTATCAAAAGGCAAAAGTCGTCATTTTTGACGACAAAGAATCTGATCTTGAAGCTTTTGTCAGAAAATACAACGGCACTAAAATTAATTACAGGTAAAGAATCATCTATAATGTTAAAAAACGTGGCCCACATAATGAATAAATACCTAGATAAAAATCAATTTCACAATGTGTTTGTACAGTGATATGAATAAAATTTTTGTTTCTGATATGGACACGTTAAAGAAAATAACTGTCGTTTACTTGTTGGGTTAAGGTTGACAGATTGAATTGGTTTGAAATCTGTGTGATTTTTTCAGACCAGCTCTTTTCCACCAATCAAAAATGGCTGCATGGTTGGTGATGACCAGTGGAACTACAGGCTTGCCAAAGGTGGCTGTAATGCCTTACGACACAGTACTCAATGCGATTCTATGTTGGTGGTGAGTGCAAATAATTAATCCTAACTAATCCATCCATACTAATATTATAAATGCGAAAGTAACTCTGTCTGTCTGTCTGTTACGCTTTCCCGCCTAAACCTCTCAACCGATTTTGATGAAATTTGGCACAGACAATCTTTAGACCCTGAGAAAGAATATAGGCTACCTTTTATCCCGGAAAATTTTGATATTCCCGAGGGAAATCTAAAAAGCGCGATATAACCAAACTCCACGCGGGCGAAGCCGCGGGCGGAAAGCTAGTAATATTATAAATGAGAAAATAAGTTATTTTTCTTTGTTACGCTTTAACGCGAAAATTTTGATGAAATAGACATGTAGGACTGTAGGTGGACCATGGTCCTGGGTTAGGATATAGTCTACTTTTAATCCTGGATCGTAGAAGAATTCGTGAAAAGATATGTATACTAGGTTTGAAGTTGTTTATTTATCTATGGATCATCATCATCTCAGCGTTAACCCATTCAGTGACCGAGTTAACCCAGACCAAAGTAACTCAGACCTAGAACCCAGACCAGTGCAAATATTCATATTCATGCACACAAATACTTGCACTGTGCGGGGATCGAACCCGCGCCACCTTGCGCAGCTGCCGCGTCCGCTACCGCTACGCCACGGAGGCTGTCCGTGCGAGGCAATCCTACTAATAATATAAAAGCAAAAAGGTGTGAGGGTGTTTGAAACCTTGCAGTAATGTAGGCATTTATCTTGGCATTCCCCCGGAAACGGGAACCACCGCGTGCTGTAAACTGAAGTCTACGCGGACGAAGTCGCGGGCAACAGCTAGTTAAAAATAATGTTCGTAAGTAGCGACACCAACAGATTTATTTCCGTTGTGCAGGGAGCCGTTTCCGAATAGTTTTGACAGCATCTTCACTATGTCGACGCTACAGTGGATCTCCGCACTCATATACTACATGTCCGGTCCCTTAAAAGGCAGCACAAGGATTCAGTCGTCGGCACCATTGACTCCGATGACAATCGTCGAAATTATCAACAAATACAGGGTAATTCTATAATATAATAGAATGTATTACTCGATAACACACAAATGTGTTATTTAAGTTAGTGCTAATAAAATGTTACTATTCTGATTTTTACCTACTTGATATTAATATTTTTGATAATATTTCAGCCCTTCACGGCCGCATTTACGCCATTCTTATTAGGTCATTTTATGAATGTGGCAGAAAAAACCTGTGATTTAACGTGCTTCAAATACATTCTTATTGGTGGCGGCGCTGTCGAGAAGGCATTAGCGGACAGATTTAAAGTAAGTATTACAAGGTGCATTATATTTTTCGATATAGGTTCATTGTCAGGAAAGAATGGTTGTTCTTTTTTGACCTAATTTCATAAACTCATCGGGCTTTCGAGCTTTATATTTTCCAAGAAGATATATTTAGCTAGTACAGCTCTATAAATTCTGAATTATTATAAATTATATAATGTTATCATCACTCGAAAGGAAAGGGAGATTGTGTGAATAGTATTTTTAACACCCTTGCTCGTAAAGCTGATGTAATCCCACCGGTTTTAAATATGTAAAGCGGGCCATAACAAACGCGTGTGTTATCAAAGCAAATAGTTAAGTTATAGTCCATACAAATTCCATAACAGCATTATTTGTCATTTCAAATAATTATGGAACTGATCGCCGCCGCGTGGCTCTAGCCAGTGAGCAGCGCGCTGTTCCATATTTGAAATGGCAAATAATAATACTAATGGCGGGAAAGCAACAGTGCATTCACAGATTGAGTTTATTTAAAATAACTGATGTCCTATTTGAAATAAACAAATTTGTATTTGTTTGTATTTAAATGAGTATTTGTAAAAAAAAAACAGTTTATTCGGTAATTTAAAACTTGACTGCATGCTCTAGCATCTTTGCCAACATTTTCACGCAGCTACGGCAGAAAATAAACCTCGCGCCATTTTTCTCAAATTTTCTTTTCTTTGTACTTGTATTCTGAATATCTTTTTTCTGTTTCCTCGCAAGTGTGTTAAAAAATGTCGTACGATATACGTGCGTATTGGTTATAACATGCTCGGCTCAATTACACCCTCGCCTTCGGCTCGGGCTGAAATTCCGCCTCGCATGTTATAACCATCATTACGCACTAATATCGTAATGTACTATAACCGTACCACCATTTTGTAATTACATACGTATACAACGTGTAACAAAAAGGGTATATACATACCAAGGGCATAGCATCTTTAGATGATATCAAACGATATCGGAAGGGTTTCAACTCAAAATAAAATACTCAAAAAATTGGTACCAAATTTTCGGTTTCGTGTTTCTTAAAATAAAATCATAACAAACGTGGCAGCACACTACATACGTTAATAACTACTCGTTACCCGTCACGTTACTTGCCAAAATCCGATAAATGTCGTCAATATCTCTGTGCGACTAGTGTGATAGTAGCCTATCTCAGGCGGTGTTTTTCCTCATAACTTCCTAACATAAAGAGATAGGATTAAAAAACCCTTCAAATATCGTTTGATATCATGTAAAGATGCCATGCCTTTCTTATGTATATACCCTTTATGTTACACGTTGTATATATATAATGTTCTAGTAGGTACCCATCTATAAATAAGTATTTATTTTCAGAAAAAAAGTGATGCGTTCTTATACATGGTTTATGGAATGTCTGAGTTATTGGTGCCCGTCTTTGATTTCAACAAAACCACACCATTCGGTTCAGCTGGAAAGCCACTATCTCGATACCAATACAAGGTAATTTCTAAACACTTATTATTGTAACTAATATCGAGAACTGGTTGCTAAAAAAGAAATATTATATTACATCATAATGACGTAGGTAATCATGAAAATATTTAAATACAGAATTACTTGGGATAACACTCTTTATAGTAAAAACATTACAAATAATAATTTGTGGTACGATACGTCGTGTTCCGGCATGACGTCTGGTACGGGTCTGAGCAGTTGTGTTGCGATGTGTGCCGGGTACGATGCGCCAAATGTGTCGTGAGTTTGGTCGTGGAGGGTCAATCTCCCTCTGGCGCATCATCGTTACTCGTGTTGTTGGGTTTAACATTGCATCACCTCGCTCAACTGCCGTCTTCCTTCGTACAGCCTCACGCAGTTTTTATTTTTTATTTTTAATGAATGGACTTAATAAACTAGCGCACTTTACCATCAATGATTGCATCTCTGCTTACCATCAGGCGGGATTGCCGTCAAGCATTAGTTTATAATAATTGAAAAAAATAATATGAATATCTAATACGTTTCTTGATAATAATGAATGATTACTTTTGGAAGTTTTTGCTGATAAACAATCTATTTGATAAAATACCTACTTAAAATACCTATACATATATTGTACTAGCGGCCGCCAGCGACTTCGTTCGCGTGGAGTTAGTTATGCTCCGCTCCTATTGATCGCAGCGTGATGTTATATAGCTTAAAGACTTCCTGGATTAATAGGCTAACCAACTCAAAAAGAATTTTTCAAATCGGACTCGTAGTTCCTGAGATTAGCGCGTTCAAACAAACAAACAAACTCTTCAGCTTTATAGATTAGTATAGATGTTCAGTACTGGTATAAGTTATTGCTTTTCGTTTGAATAACGATATATGTATAATACATATATTGTATTTTCAGTACTGGTACTTTTAAGTTATTGTTTGTCATTTGATTATTCACTTTTATAGGATTATCTACCGGTGTATTGTTATTGATTGACCTATATCCTTATATTAATGGTTAAATTTATAATAATTTTTAAGCTCGTGGGGGATGATGGCGAGAAACTTGAAGGAGCTCACAAAACTGGCGAATTGTGGATCAAGGGCAATGATTTCTTTAAGGTAAAAAACCGTATTATTTTTCATTAAACTCCTTATAACATTATATTTAAAATATTTACTATAATATGTACTATGATTATCCCCAAGAATGTGAGCACATCTTTATGGTATTTCTATTCAGGGTGACTAGGCCATCGATGCAAAAATTATAACTACAAGTTCAGCACCTAATTCTAGATAAACGAGCTGTTTTATAAATAAACTACAACATTTAAAAATACCTACGCGGTTGAAATGCGTAGAATAGCTACCTTTTTCTTTAAAAAACCGAAATGATTTCTACACTTTTCACCCAATGCCTGATAATTAGTTTAAGTGTAGATGTCTCTGCTGTAGGTTCCTGATAAGTATAACTAAAACGATATCTTATTTGAATATTCTAATCAAAAATACTATCCGGTTATTAAAATATTTAAGAACTATTCCCAGAATCTCAATCCCCAAAAAGGTAAACCGTTAGTAAATCTATGAGGCACAGATGATAATACCATAAGGATGAACACATTCATAATTTAGATTTGTTGCACGCTAATACTGCTTCGGCCCCGACTTACACAGTTACTCAATAAAGTATTCTGAATATTATAGCAGTAGATATTATCATCCAGGTCCGTTTGCAAGTTAAAATCCGCTCAATTTTCGAAAATACTACGCGAAAGATTTTGGGCATCGAATGAAAATTTCAGAAACATCTTATTTTTGTGGAAAGACATTTATAATTTGTAGCTCTGTGTGAACTGGTACTTTAAATAACGCTTCTTACTTCTTCTGTGACCTAACTAGTCGATTTTTAGACCGAAAAGCACGATTTAATTGCGAGAGGTCACACAAGCTAGAACCAGTGTACGATACATGTGACTTAATAAGTCTATTAACGCATCGACAGAGCTCATAAATATACTTTATCTTCAAACTGATTTACAGCCGTAAGTCCTTGTAGCATAGGGTCCAGTTGAAAACCAGCGTCAGGCATTACTTATCTGATATTTATGCTGAACTAGACCTATTTGGCGCAGCTTTTGGGCGTACAATACTATTTTCTTCTTTCTGTTGTTGTTGTTTTGTGTCAATATTGTGTGCCTGACTTAATCTGGACCAAGTAAACATATTTTCTTCCTTTCTTACTAATTTCAATGGACTACTTAAGTCACACGTATCGTAATGTACTTATTAGTTAATATTTCGCAAAGAAGCCTACCCAGTTTTGTAGCATTATGATTAATAATCGATTTCCTTTACAGGGATATATGAACAATCCCGAGGAGACGAAGACCATGTTAACTGACGACGGCTGGTTCAAGACCGGAGACATGTTCTACAAGGACGAGCAAGAACACTACTACTTTGTAGAGCGCAAGAGACTTTTGATTAAGCACTACGGATTTATGGTAAGTCCAAAGTTTTATTAGCATTTATCTTTTAAATTAAACATTCCAATGAAATGAACTAGAGAACACAGAAAGAAAACAACGCCAATGAATAAAATACACGAAAACATTCAAACGGATATTAAAAATCCTAGTGATGCGTTAACAAGAAATACCTACAATCAAATTAAATCAATCAATTAAATGCCAATCCACAATACAAGTTTTGTGCGAAATAGTAATGTTTTGCCAGAACCTCTAACAATAACGCAAGGCGAACTCAGTCAGCCTAAACTTAGCTAGACTTATTTCTCTCACGCTCTGATTCATCCTAGTGGCGCGCTGTCTCGAGTCGGTTGATATGCGACAAGGGAAAACTAAAACTACTATTTCGCAAGAAAAATATCCACCAAATCCTTGACGTCCGTCTTTTTTTAATGACGAAAGTAATTTCGTCATTAAAAAAAGACGACAAACCAATTTTTAAATTAAAAAAAAATGAGTCAAATGTATAAATTAACAAATGATTTCATTTTCAGCTATCACCTTTGCAAATGGAAGGCATCATCAAGCGGCTCCCATCCGTGATGGATGCCTGTATTGTTGGTCTTAATGATGCAGATTGTATGGAAATGCCCGTCATTGCTCTGATTAGGAGAAACGGCGACAATATTGATCCGAAAGTGGTTTTCGACTTATTAAGAAGTAAGTATTTCAATCTTTTTATTGATTCTGATACTCAAACACATTTCATAATTTAAAAAAATAAAAATGCCATAGGAGAAGGTATAAAGGTTTTAGCGAGTGATGCGATTCAAATACGAATTAACCATTTCATGGTGTCTTTTAACTGTCTTATAAGATTAGCATCAGATCGAAAGACAGGTAATTTTCAGTTCACTTCACGTAAGTTTACAGAATACAGTTATATAATAGGCCGGAAGGTCTAAAATTGTAAATTTATACAACATTTTTAGAAACATTCATTGTTTTGAACCCATTAATTTATGAATAGGCCTAGTGGTTAAAACATCAGCCTCACAAGTTTGAGAGTGCGGGTTCGATTCCAGGTTAGGCAAGGACCAATATAACTTTTCTAAACTATATGTACCTACTTTCTAAGTACAATTTAGACACCAAAGATTGATTACATGCTGAAGGAAAATATCTTGAGGAAACCAGGACTTTAAGTCTGAAATCGCCAGCCAACATTGAGCAAGCGTGGTGATTACGCTCAATCCTTCTCTGTATGGGAAGAGACCTGTGCCCAACAGTGGTACGATAAAAAGGTTAATAATGAATAAAATAACAAATAAAAAAATCAGAGCATCTATCTCATTTGCCTAGCCATTTTACAAATATGTTAGGGTCCATTTCCACTCTACCCGGATGCAGCTAAATAGTAGTATTTGATATCGAGGGACTGCTATGCTTCTTCTGCTATCTTACCTTCACGGCCCAGTTACTGGGTAAAACTATACCTCTTGAGAAGACTGGTCCTTAGAATTACGGATATTTCAAGAATCCGAACGACAGTCAATAATTGATAGCCGGGATCCAAGGCTTCGAGCTTTTCGAGGCACGGGAGCGTCTTGTTCAGGCCAGATGGCCATCCCCGGACCAGCCGCAGCAAGCATAGCTTAACCTAATCTACCAACCCAAATAACTATTATAAATTAGTCTAGCCTATCTAAATCTCTCGAACTATATTTTTCTACTAGCGGCCGCCAGCGACTTCGTTCGCGTGGAGTTAGTTGTGCTCCGCTCCTATTGGTCGCAGCGTGATGTTAATAGCCTAATATCTTCCTGAATTAATGGGCGATCCAGCGCAAAAAGAATTCTACAAATCTAACCAGTAGTTCCTGAGATTAGCGCGTTCAAACATACAAACAATCAAACAAACTCTTCAGCTTTATATATTAGTATAGATTACTCAATTGAATTGCCGTTGAATAAAATCGTGCGATACCAAATTTTTTATCATAACTTTTGATTTATTAGGTACTATGTTATTATCAGCCAATGTTATAAGATTAAATGCTTATTATGTATAGTAAAATTAACAACCGATCACATAGCAAAGTGCCTTTAGTATCTGATAAGTGGATAGATAGGTGCGTCAGTTTTCCATAAAACTTATCCGTAATTTTCCCATTTACGTGAGGATGATCTTCATTCATTCAATAAATAAGTCTTTAGTAGAGGACATAGATAAAAATAATAGTACTCCTGACCGAATTGTATCCATATGGGATAATCTCAGAGGAGATATTATGATCTAAAACACATAAGTGTGTGTGGAGACACAGATTCACTTTCTATTATCACAGTCTCATAGGTCGAATAATAGAGGACCCACCTATACAGACTATAATTTCTATTACATTCGCAAAATTCAAAGGCGATATTCTTTATCACTCACGCATAACTATATAATTACACACCATATAGTAGTATACATTTATACATAATTATGAAGCACACACACATTATATTAATTAATTTATTTTATTTAATAACTTATTAATTGATGGAGATGTAAAAAATTTGTTCCAACATGTTTCCCAGGTTGATACATAGGTACTTGGCTAGATAGTTCATTTATTTTAGTGACCTTATTTATATTGTGCTTGGCTAACATCTACTGTTACTTTTGGCTTAATTAGCTAGCGAGGACCCTGGCACCCTAAACACAAGTTAAATCTTAAATTGGGTGCCAGAGTTTATCTAAAACACTTGCGTTGTTATAAGTTTAGTGATTAATATTTTATGTTGTTATGTTCAAACCAGTGGTAATAAATATCTTTTTTTTTCTTTTTTTCTTTTAAGTTTTGATATACATTTCATGAACTGGCTCCGGATTTATTGTAAAGTTGCAATCGCAACAAATCTTTTCAGTAGCCTTAGTATAAGATAATTAAGCTCATGGCAGTTGTATGTGACAAAATATCACTAAAGGTAGTTATTTCTCTTGACCAGATTTGTAACCATATTGCTTGTACAGTTACTGTATCTCGTCCCAATGTCTAAGCTGAAGATTATGAATATTGTGTATTATAATTTCCCTAAACTTCCTCTCATTTAGGACTGGTATAGTGCCCAAGTCCTGAAAGCTTGCTAACGTGCAGCCCGTGCCCAAAAAAGGTAGTCGTGCCGTTCCTGCCAACTATCGGCCGATTTCAATCACCTCCATACTTTGCAAAATTATGGAGCGTGTATTGAACTCGCGCCTCTTGGCATACCTGGAAGGTAACGATCTCCTCAGTGACCGACAGTACGGGTTTCGCCGCAATCGGTCAACTGGGGACCTACTAGTGTATGCCACTCACTTGTGGGGCGAGGCCCTCGAGAAGAATGGGGAAGCGATTGCTGTCTCCCTTGATGTCTAGAAGGCCTTCGACCGGGTATGGCACGCTGGCCTTTTGAGTAAGCTTCCAGCGTACGGCATTTCCCCTAGCCTGACTGACTGGGTAAAAGACTTCCTGACTGAATGGTCCCTCCGAGTTGTTGTCGACGGATGCTCTTCTGAGCCCATGTCAACTAATGCCGGTGTTCCTCAGGGGTCTGTTCTCTCTGCAACTTTGTTCCTGCTGCATATTAACGATCTGCTGATGCCCGGTATCTATGGGTATGCAGATGACAGCACAGTTGTAGAGAGATACCTGCCGGATGCTCGGGCTAGTAGGGAATCAATCCGGTCCGAAAGAGAGGCCATGGTTGAGCGAACGAGTGTTGCACTGCAGGCAGTCTCCGAATGGGGCAATGCCAATCTTGTAGCATTCAATGCCGCCAAAACACAGGCGTGTCTTTTCACCGCCAAAAGGAGCCCGTTCACCTTGGCTCCTACTTATCGAAATGTGTCCTTAGAGTGTTCGGACCGCCTTCAGCTTTTAGGGGTTGAGATTTCCTCGAACCTTAACTTTGGGCGGTTCATTGAGTCCAAGGCCAAGGTGGCTGCCAGGAAAATTGGCGTTATCGCAAAGGTCCGGCAGTACTTCACACCTGGGCAGCTTCAAATGTTATACAAAGCACAGGTCCGTTCGTGTATGGAGTACTGCAGCCACATTTGGGCTCGTGCTGCTACACGACAAGTTATTTAAATTGGTTTCAAGTTTCTCATGTACCTACTAACTGTACCCTACCTAAACAAATCGCGAGGTTCACGAGTCCTGTAAATAAATCCAGAGGTTAGATAACAACGCTAAAGGTAATGTCGAAATAAAAATAATCTGTACTAAATTGATTACATTATAAACACGACGTGATGGATGTAAAGGCAAGCGAGCGGAATTTACTCCGCAGAGGCTCGATATTTGAGATAATATTTATAAATTCCCTTTTGGAGTATTAATTTACATATTTCCAAGCAATATCATAATCTGAAATCTTAAGGGCAAAATCAAGTGAGAAGGAAATAATTGTGTAACTTAAACATAACATAATCAACCTATAATGTTCCCACTGTTGGGACACGGGCTTCCTCTCGGTGAGAGGGAGTGGACTGTAATTTAATTAATCGAAATATGTAATCGAATTGTAACTGTGTAATTTATTAAAGCATACTTAACAAAACTTTGTCTGTCAATCATCATAGTGAATGTTTAGCCAGCTCGATGTAGTTCGTATATCTTCGCTACCGTAGTTCGTATTCAGTATCGCAGGTGGCACAATCTATTGCCGTCTGCGGGACTGCACACGTTCCAGATTTATTATCAACAGCTAGCCACACGACTAAACAATTTCATTGTTCATTTTTACTCAATTGCTAACTTATTGTTTTCAGAGAACTTGGAAGGGAAGCGATTGACAGCCGGCCTTTTCTTCGTAGATGCATTACCCATTACGCCCTCTGGAAAAGTCCATCGGGCAAAAGTAAAGGAGATGGCACTCGCTGCGCAAAAAACAGATAAAATCCTTTTCTAGTAAACTAGATAAAGTGCCAGTGTTTGATTTCATCAATAATAGTGGCCACTTACCAAAGAGGATCTTAGTATTGATAGTTCTAGTTTAACCGTGCTGTGAACTCTCACTCCAGAAGATATAAAAGATATCACTCGTGTGAAAACAAAACTGGAACAAGGAAAAACTTATATAAGACTAATTTAAAAGTAGCTTGTAATTTGTGTTAGTACTTAATTATTGTGTTTTCTTCATTGTGTTCAATTTGATTACAAGACCTGTGTGACGGCATTCCCAATCTTCTTTTTATAAGATTTCATTACATGCGAATCAGTTAAAACACAATTGCGGCATAACTAACCGTTGTTTAGATGTAAGCTAAGAATATGTGGTTAGATTGTAAGTTTATTACCTATTGATATTGTGATGAAATAGGAAAATTAGATTTGAATTAGAATATTAATGACATTGTAAAATAAATTATTTGTCTTACCTATATACTGTGTTTTCTTTAGATGAGTAACTAAGTCCGAATAATAACTGATTAAAGTAAAATTCAACATTAAAAAGAGGACCGTGTCATCAAACACCTGTGTATTGAATTACAAAATTACCAAGTGCCAAACTCGCAAATAAGTTAAAACTCATTGTTTTGGAATGGATTATAAAAGCCCGTACTACTGCTTGTAATAATAATCAGCAGTTTGTGAGTTATTGAAAATAAACCTGAGAAGTTTAAGATGACTGCGAGTTTCCAACTTAAACTGAAACGATTCAAAATTCGGCTACAGTAAGTTAACGTTTCAAATTGCTGCATTTTTAAATGCAAACAGTACCAACCTTACATTTCAAATCGTTTTAGTGGCACTAAACACACAAAATCTATGCTACTTTAACCAATTAACTTGAACCACGTTAAGTAGGTACTAGTATTTCTACACGTCCAATAAGAAACTTCGATAAAAATATCTCGAATTGATACCTTATATCGTGTGAGTAAGCACAGCATACGTAAGCTTAGTGATTCCCGACACGGCAGACATTTCCCGCGTTCGGTAGCGGTATCTCCATAAACCAAAGTTGGATCGGCGCCGGAACGACTAGTGCCATCAAACTTTTGAATTCGCATTGATTGAACGAACGCCTCTAGTGACGTGACCTATCCCAGTTTCGAACCACTTTACTATCAGAGACAGACTCACAATCCAATTTTTAGTTTACTCAGTGGAAGTGGAAAACTAAAGCAAATAGACCTTTTGTTTCTAAAAACTTTACATGCTGATTTTTGGTAATATTGAAATTTCTTGAATGCCTCATAGGTTGAATGGAAACCGGTATCGCCCCTATGATCACATGGCGACATGGGCCTTGAACATAACTGCTGAAATGTGAATATACAACAGAAATACCTCTACTTAACCCATTGAAGATGGCAGGCGTGATACTATGTGGATATATATATAAGGATTTTAATTATATTTTTATAAAACTGAACTGGGATAGTTATTAAACTCAACAGTAGTCTGGCAGTTTACCAGATACTACCATAGTTTTTAGCGGATCCAGTGGATCAAAGCACAAAGTTCTGCAACATCATTATGCAACTGACGAACTTGCCAAAAAGAGGTCGAGAATGGCACCATTGGGCTCAGAGCCGTTCGCGACACTCAGCCTCGGGTACTTACGCAGTCTGGTAAAATAACACACCAGAGAAGACAAGACAAACATTGGACGGAATTAGGTGAACGCCAGCAGGCTAAGGAAGCACTTGCCACTATTGATGGGAAACAGGTACTCCGCCTAAATAAACTAAAGCTTTGTACAGTTGCTGCAGCTTTAACTTTATCGGCCAAGAGTCATTTAATAAACACGTTTTTATCATAGAAGTTACAGACAATCCACTGAGCAGGGTCTGCATGGAGGATGATGAAACAATGGCGCATATGCTGCTAAACTGCCCGGTTATCACCATGTAAGTCGGTAACCCACGTACCTACTTCACGTGAGACGATCGGTAACATCAAGCCGTTGCTGGTCTTCCTTGAGGAGCTGTGTTGGATTGAGCTGTACGCAAAATATCGTGCCCCTCTTGCGTGCATTTCTTTTATGAATTATAACTAGTGCTTTACCGCAATCTCGCCTGATGGTAAACAGTGATGCAATCGTTGATAGTAAAGCGCGCTAGTTTATTAACAGCCTATTCACTCTAGACTTGAAAACACTTCAATTGTAGTCCGACGGAAACACCGCCGCTGGCAAATTGTTCCAATCCCTCGATGTAACACTTCGTCCAGGTCGAAATGGTGTCAACAACGTAGGGGTAGAAACTCGCCGTATGACGGGCCGTCCGATGATTGCAATGATGATGCAATTCCCTCGCACACTCTCCAAAATTCATCCTATAGAACACCGCCAGACTGGCTACTCTTCGCCTATGCTCCAGGCTTTGGAGACCGTTTTGAGCTAAGTCTGGGTCGTCAATTAGCCTCTTCGCACGCCTCTTTGTTGAATCCAAAGTAACCAGATGGCATTTTGCAGCACCAGCCCAAATATGGCTGCAGTACTTACTCCACACACGAACGGACCTGTGCTTTGTATAACATTAGAAGCATGCTTTATACCCATAAAGGAAGGTGTACCAAAAAAAAAAACTCGCTCCCATTTTAAATTACACTTTGACGCTTTCTTCTCGTCCTTAATTAGGCCAGCACTTCCATCCTACAACAAAGTAAAATTAAAATATTAAAAGGTTTCCGATAAGACATGAAGACCTTAGGGTAAGACAAAAGGAAATCTTTTAAAATACAACGAAACTAGCTTCTGTTCGCGTTTTCGTCTGCATGAAATTTCTCGTTCCACGATCCTCACCGTCGCTTCGCATTTTAAAAGCGTTCTTTTTTACATTTTACTCGGCTCCTAGCATGATATTACCTTTAGCCTTGTAGCCTTTTCCAAGAATTTGGCTACCAAAGGCAAAAAAAAAATCTGCTGCTATTGGTAGTTCCAGAGACTATATTATCGCGTTCAAAGAAACAACCAAACAAACTCTTCAGTCTTATTACTAGTACATATAAATAAAGAACTTAATGATACAGGCGGTGACGAACTTCAGCAATATATTTTTTATTAATTTAAAACTAATTTAATATTTCACCATTACGTAGGCCTTCGGAATGCCTAAAAGTTATGCTCAGTATTTTGGATCTAAACTAATATTGTAATGAGGTCTAATTATTTGTTTGGTAAACTCTGGTAATACTTATATGAAATGAAATCATTTTAGTAATCATTTACCAAAATGATTTCAGTTATTAAAATCTGGTCATGGGATGTTTACAAACCAAACTAAATGTTTAGGTTCAAAGGGACATATCAGTTCCTCTTGTATCAGTATACCAGAGGAACAGAAAAGCAATACGAAGCTTCATTTAGTTATGGTTTTATGGGTTGTCCTCGTTTTTGACCACACTGGACAGTGATAACTCAGTCATATAAGATCGTATAGGAAAGCTCTCGCTGCTTACGTCATTATATAATACGTATGCTATATGCATACATGTTTCCTTTCAAAATTATAAAAGCGACAATGTAAGCCAAGGTGTTAATAATGTATGCTACAAAACCGCTTTGTACTCTTCAACGCAATTTTCTTGGCTAATGAAGTGTCTGTGAATTGATTGCTTCACCCAACTTATTGGCGGCAAAGTGAAGAATTCAATCAAACCCTGCGATACAAAAAGCGGAATGGAAGCGGATGCGTCAATTAATTACTACGCCGACGCCGCAATCAATCCTCAGGCTACAAGGATGAACCTGCTACTGTCTCACTAGCCCAATTAATCCGTATCCTGTTTTTACTCGACTTTTTCCTCCCCTGATCAAATCTTTGGCAATTCAAACTTTGCTCCCAATTTAACTTTATTTACCGAACCAACTCAAAGAGTACTCTGATTCCAGCTATCAGACGATTTGTATTTAAAGTATATGTTAATTCGTTTGCTGCCGGAATAAAATGATTAATTGTAGTGGAATCCGGATATCGGGTTGAATGTCGTAACATATATGAAATTAATTGCAGTTGTATTGTTGTGATAACCAAATTTCCAACCTACATTAAACATTTTATTTTGAAGCTCGTTAATTAAAGTCTATTATGTACTATAAGTTTTCAAAGTTCTTAATATCGATTAGTCTACAAGTTTGTTTTGATTGATGCATGTATTAGAAACATTTAATAACTAAATTATAATCTGAAAATATAGCAGCCTTAACAGGTCTACAGAACTGTTACCATAATTTATTCATTATATCGTATTGCAATTTGTTACATTATGTAATATTTTGTTTTCAAAACCTAATCTGTACAAGAAATAAAAACGCCTCTTTTTGATGCATGTACAAGCTATCATAAGCTATCACTAAAATATTCATGTCGCACGTGGTTACACAAAGTGCATTAGCACCATATGAGCTTCATACTTTGAAAGGGATAAAAGAGAGATAAAATTTTACGAACATAACGTACATAAGCGATCAGTTCTTGTGAGCGCTACTTTAGTAACAGTCACAGATGTACGTGACGCGTTACACGAGACGACTAAATAATGACGCGCCAACAGTTGTGGCCGACACTGTAGCGCGTCGCCCCGAAACTTATTCATTATTTGTCGAGCAATTATGAGATCCACAATCGGTATTTACATGCCCATTTGACCTTTGGTAAGCCCTCCCGAATTCATGTTTAAAGTATACTAATATAGGTAAAAATTGTATATTTCTGTTATCTTATTCTAATCGATAAAATTTGTTTCTTCGTAAGTTTGAGTCTCTCAATGTACCAGACATTTCTGAAAAAAATATTTTTGCTTTTAGAATAGTGGTAGCTTAGTGGTTACTGCTACGACTTACTAGTTGTAGTTTCACCACCACTTTCCTCAAAATGGTGATGGGAACATCTTGAGGAAACCAAAAAACTCGATAGCAATTGCCGTCTAACAAAGCACTAGGCACTGTGCTGTTAATTACTGCCCACTCCATCTCACCGAGAGAAGGTTTTTTTTTTGCTTTGGTTTCACTGTGAAAATCCACACGGATTTCCTCCATGGTGACAGTGGGAGGTGACCGAAGTGTGCTAGGCTCTTACCGGCTACAACAATCACGTGTGAGTAGGGTGCGGGAAACGCATAAGCATTCTCCGCACCCCCGACAAGCCTCCACCCGCTGTTTCTCCGAGGGTCCCATCTCCAAGAGCGATCATTCATGGATTGCTCACACCCACACTTAAGTGGCACGAGTGAAAACTGCGGCCCAAATCGGGCCTGTCTGTTTGGACGACGGACGCCTCTTGTCCGCCGCCCGCAGGTCCTGTCTCATAAAGTTGCAGACTGTTTGGCAACTGTCAGTACACCACTAACTAATGGTCACACCACTAGACCTGTCATTCATCGAACACTTCCGTAACCTGTCATTAGCTTGCTACTACTACGTTCGTATTACCTAAAAATTGTATCACTCATTCATGCCATCGTTAATTGTAATACTATTAGTATTAATAAATAGTAATCAAATAGCAGATGTTTTATTACATAATACGTATAAAACATACATGGTGCCGAAATCCCGGTGAATTGCATACATTGTGGCGAAATCCCGGTGAATGAAAAAAAAGATGGCTACTCCACCGCCGCCAAAAGAAGACCCGGTTAGCAGCATAAAACCACCGAAATATTTTGCAATCGGAGGCTCCAGCAACGTAACAGCGGATTGGAAGATATGGCTACAACAATTCAATTGGTATTCAGTCGCGACAAGTCTTGAAAAAAGGAAACCAGAAGTACAAGTTGCTGTGTTTATGTCATGTATCGGACACGAAGCTGCTGTTATCTACAACACGTTCAACTTGACCGAGGCTGAAACAAAATCATTAAGTACAATCATCAACAGGTTCTCCAGTTACTTTACGCCAAAAATAAACGAAACTTATGAAAGGTACGTGTTCAATATGATCTCACAAAGAGAAGATCAACAATTTGACGAGTTCCTAACTAACCTGAAAAGTAAAGTGAAAAACTGTGGATATGGGCAACTAGAAGATAGCCTAATACGTGACCGTGTGGTGATAGGCATCAGAAGTGATACAACCAGAGAAAAACTGTTGTCGGAGAGTGAGTTAAATTTGCAAAAAGCTATAGATATATGCCACTCGTCGGAGCAGGTTAAAGTACAAGTCAGAACAATGAAACAACCGTCTGTGACGGTAGAAGCTATAACACAAAGGAAAAATGTTGCAAAAAACAAGAATAGTAAGGAACAGGAAAAAGAAGATGAAACATTCCATTGCCAAAGGTGTGGTACTCGACATGGTAAAAGAGCGTGTCCAGCCTTTAAGAAAGTCTGCAAAATTTGTAACAAGAGGAATCACTTTACTAAATGTTGCAAAACAAAGAAAGTGGAAACATGCATGGAAAATAGTTACAATTCTGATCAAGATTACTTTGTTACATCGGTAGAAAATGACAATGATCCACGTCAAGATTGGGTTGAAACAGCTGTACTTTCAAAAGATACCAAAGTGAAATTTAAATTGGACTCTGGAAGCCAGTGTAATGTCATTACAAAAGAAATAGCCGATCAAGCGGAAGGTTATATTAGACCATCAACTACAAGATTCCTTACCTCGTTTTCAAATCACAAGATACCAGTACTTGGTGAAACAGAAATACAGACTGCCATCAAGGGCAATACAAAAACAATTAAGTTCATAGTAGTGGATTTCAACGTGACACCTATACTAGGGAAAACAACGTGTGTCCGACTAAACCTCATGAGAAGAGTAGAGTCCTTGACAGTGGACAATGACTTATTTGATGGGATTGGTTGCCTCAAGCAATATGTCTATGACATAGACCTTATAGAGAATCCAACATTACCAATTTGTCCGGCAAGAAAGGTGCCACACACTTTGAGAGAACAAGTTAAAAAAGAACTGGATAGCATGGTTGCACAAAAAATTATAATACCTGTAACAAAACCAACTCCAGCAGTTTCTCCAATGGTTGTAGTGAAGAAGAATGATAAAATAAGACTGTGCATTGATCCTTCAACAATCAATAAGAATTTAAAAAGGCGTTACTATCCACTAAATACTGTTGAAGAAATAACGGCACGCCTTAATGGGTCCAAATGGTTCACTTTGCTCGACTGTAAAAAAGGATTTTGGCAATTGAGGGTAACAAAACGCACCTCTGATTACCTGACATTTAGTACACCATTTGGTAGATATTCTTGCCTGCGAATGCCATTCGGATTAGCATCAGCTCCAGAAGTATTCCAGCAGGTAATGAGTTCCCTACTAAAAGACACAAATAATGCAGAAGTATCAATGGATGATGTGTTACTACATGGTAAAACAAAAGAAGAGTTAGAAAAAGTGACTAGAAGAGTATTAGAAAAATTCAAAAAATCTGGTCTCAAACTGAATAAAGAAAAATGCATCTTCAACACACAAGATGTAAAGTTTTTGGGCCATGTCGTGACAAAAGATGGTTTAAAGCCAGACCCAGAAAAACTAGAAACAATTTCAAAAATTAAAAGGCCGGAAAACATCAAAGAGCTACAGAGGTTTCTGGGCCTAATAACTTACCTTTCAAAATTTATCAAAAATCTGGCAGAAGTTACTGCTCCATTAAGGATTTTATTGCAAAAGGATATGGAATGGTCCTGGGATGAAGAAAAAGAGTGTGCATTCCTAAAACTAAAGGAATTACTGAAAACACCACCTGTACTTGGCTATTATGATTCAAAAGCTCCTATTTTGTTATCAGTTGACTCAAGTAGTTATGCCTGTGGAGGTGTCATGCTTCAAAAAGGTAAGCCAATTGCTTACTGCGCAAAGTCCTTAACAAAGACTGAACAAAACTATAGTCAGCTGGAAAAAGAAGCAAATGCTATACTAGTGGCCTGCAGGAAATTTCACACTTATATCTGGGGTTGTAAAGATCTAACAATAGAGACTGACCACAAACCTCTTGAAACAATTTTTAAGAAACCTCTCACAGAAGCACCGCCCAGGTTACAAAGAATGTTTTATGAAATCCTGCCATATAATCCAAAAATAATTTATAAAAAGGGTATAGAAATGTATGTGGCCGACACATTGAGCAGAGACTGTAGAGATTTGAGCTGTGAAGAAACAGATAGTGGAACTCTACAAATTTGTGCGATAGTACCATTTTCTAAAGCCCGAAGGCAAGAAATAAAAGAAGAAATAGAAAATAGTGAAGAATTGACAGACTTGAAGAAAGTTATTAAAAAAGGATGGCCAGAAAAAATTGATCAAGTAAAAGACAACCTAAAGAAGTATTGGTATTATAGAGAAACACTTAGTGTGTACGATGACTTAATATTTAAGGATAATAAAATACTCGTACCCAAAGGCTTGTTACCAATTGTTATGAAAACAGCCCACCTTAGTCATAAAGGAGTTGAAGGTACACTCAGACTTGCTCGGGACAACGTGTTTTGGCCTGAAATGGCAAAGATATTACTAATTTCGTAAATGCATGCAAATCATGCAATAAGGTGCAAAAGGACAACCCTATGGAACCAATTATAATACAGAGAGTTCCAGAGAGACCTTGGAGTATAGTAGCTACTGATTTGTTCCACTTGAATGGGAAAGATTATATTCTGATTGCAGATGCCTACTCGGGCTTCTTTGACTTTAAAGAATTAAGTAACATTTCTAGCTCTATGGTCATAAAATGTCTTAAATCATGGTTTTCTACATTTGGCATTCCAGATATAGTACAGTCAGATGGAGGAAAACAATATACATCAGAAGAATTTAAAACTTTTTGCACAGAGTGGAGCTTTGATCATAGAATCTCGAGCCCACATTTCCCTAGATCAAATGGTCTAGCAGAAAGATATGTCCAAGAGGCTAAGAACTTGATGAAAAAATGTTTACAGGATGGCACAGATATACAGCTAGCACTCTTACACCACAGAAATACCCCTAGATTAGACCTTGGCTCACCATGCCAAAGATTAATGAACAGACGAACAAAAACATTACTACCAACTAATGAAAAATTGTTACTTCCAAAAATTATAAGAAAAGTAACAAAATCATTAAGAACATTAAAGGAGAAAGAAAAGAAACAAGCAGATAAGGGAAAGAGAGAAATAAAGACATATAAGACAGGAGAAGATGTTTTACTAAGACTAGAACACAATAATTGGACACCTGCAATGATAGTAACACCGGCAGAGAAACCTAGATCCTATATAGTGGAAACCAAAGATGCTGGATGCAAAAGATACAGAAGAAATGCCTGGCACATAAAACCAGACAAAAGTATGCATGATGCAGATGACAAACACATTCAGTCTTCTACACCGACTCCTAGTATAGTGATGCCGTCGCACACTGAAGAAGAGAAACCTACAGCGGCTCCAGATGTTACACCACAAGCGACTGCGAAAGTGCCCTCTCCACCTACAGCTCCTATTGCACAGCAAACAACCCGCAGTGGACGTCCAGTGATTCGACCATTGCGCTATCAGTAAAAAAGGGGGATGTCAGTACACCACTAACTAATGGTCACACCACTAGACCTGTCATTCATCGAACACTTCCGTAACCTGTCATTAGCTTGCTACTACTACGTTCGTATTACCTAAAAATTGTATCACTCATTCATGCCATCGTTAATTGTAATACTATTAGTATTAATAAATAGTAATCAAATAGCAGATGTTTTATTACATAATACGTATAAAACATACAGCAACCTTCTAGAACCCTTCTAGAACCTTCTAGAACCCTGTCGTGGGAGACGCATTGGGTGAATACCCAGACACCGGGGAGAGAGGATAGGGCTTCTCTCTCCTTCTCAGTCGAATTTTATGGACTTTTTAAGCTATTGTATAGCTTCTATCGCGGGCCTTGAGCGTGGAGACCGAATCCAGAAACTCTGTAACGAAAATAACCTAACAGCCTCCACTCCGACTGGCACAGCGGTACGGTGAAAGCCGTGCATCGTCTAACGTCGTTTCAGTTCAGTAGTCTACGGCACGGTGTGTTTGTGTGCGGTGTGTGCGACTACATCTTTTGCTAACAATTTATAGATCTTCAAAAAAGCATGCATATTGCAGGGCGCGAACTCAGTTCTACACATTTGACAAGTTAATGATTGTCACGATGTGCTAAACTTGCGATTAATTTTCACTCTGAAATAGGTCTTCTATATGATGTAGAATTATAAAATACAAAATAGTTCGTTACAACGCGGCCGACACCAAATCTATGATGTTTTTGTCGACACTAATTTCATGATATTTTGACATGGGTGGACAGGGGTTTTCGGGGGTGCTGATCACGAAAATGACGTCAATTTGAAATCCTAGATGGCCGACATCAAATTTCGTGATGTTCTGATTTGGGTATCGCAACAAGGATTGTCGGGGGTGCTGATCACGAAAATGATGTCATTTTTGAAATCCAAGATGGCCGACATCATATTACATGACATGGGTGCTGTGACATGGGTTTTCCGGGGCACTGATCACGAAAATGACGTCATTTTGAACATTGAATACAGTCGCTAAATCGCCCCCATTTTTTGCATTCTTTTGATTTCTTTACGGGAAAAAATAAATAAATTACAAAAATATAAAATGAATTGAACTAATATGAATAAAAAAAAACAAAGGAAAAAAGACTGCATAAATCACCATCAACCTTTTTATCTTCCCATTGCTGGGCACAGCTCTCCTCTCATACAAAGAAGGGTTGAGCGTAATCACCACGCTTGCTCAATGCGGGTTGGCCGATTTCAGACTTAAAGTCCAGGTTTCCTCAAGAAATTTTCCTTCAGCTTCAGTCATTGGTGTCCAAGATATACTTAGAAAGTACATATAACTTTAGAAAAGTTACATTGGTACTTGCCTGACCTGGAATCGAACCCGCGCACTCATACTTGAGAGGCTGGTGTTTTAACCACTAGGCCACCACGACTGACTGCATGACTACATAAATAAATAATTATAATTGCATAAGTTGAGAAAAATGATGTGCAATAGCTTTACCGCGGCAGTCCCCGAGTGCCAAACGGCTTTTTTTTCTAATAATTATAAACTAGTGCTTCACCGCAATCCGGCCTGATTGTAAACAGTAATGCAATCGTTGAAGCGCGCTAGTCTATTATGAGTCTATTCACTCTTGCCTTGAAGACAATTAAATTGTAGTCAGACGGCAAAACCGCCACTGAAAAATTGATCCAGTCCCCCGACGTGCGACGTGGTATAAAAGACGAGGCGAAACGCTTCGTCCGGATCGTAGTAGTGTCAACAACGTGATGACATCCTCGCAAAAGGAGGCAACCCTGTCCCATGCAATTCCACCCCCGACCATTGATTGAACCACAGCCGATTTCCCAATTCTTGAGGAAGTCTATAGCCTCTTTTACACTACACTAAGTACCTTATGAATCTAGTAAAACCTAATAAAAAGAGTGTTAAACAATACCGAAGTCATTGCACGTACGTAATTTTACGAAGACGAAGTCACGGGCAGCAAGTTCAGATTTCAGTTAGTGGTAATTTTTATTATAGCTAATATTTATTAAAAAGGATTAACAGTTTTATAAGCAGTACTAGTATTTTGTAACCTCATAATTTAAGGGCCTCAATGTATATAGATAGACGCGAGATAACTTACCTAACCCCACACATCAAAACAGTCTAAGTAACACATACAAATTTCAATTTTAAAATGTGTTTTCACATTAATTCCAAAGTAAAAGTAGTTATTTTATATACTTTTGATATTCGAACAAGATTGTTTTTTTTTTTAATCATCCTAATTAATAATAATTATATGAGTACGTACTGTATGCGCACTGTGCGTAGTGCCTAATCAACTAAACTTGAAGTAAAATTAAATAGTTGTACAAAAATTGCATAAATTAATACAAAGTGTGGCCTCTTATATCATTGAGAACTTGCTGGTACCGATTATTCATAGAATCGATGAGACTGTTAATATTTATTTTTATTTATTTACTAGCGACCCGACCCGGCTTCGCACGTGGACAATTCATGTAGGTACCTAAGCATTCATCCAAGAAACGGTGGCCTTTCAATAAAAATAATGTCTACTGTGCCGCCCATCAGTCAATATCTGACTTTGCTAGATACATCGACCTTATTGTCCATGGATGACTATCCACTATAGCCATATATTATTAAGATCAGATTTGGATTATTTAGATCTATCTCATAGGGTGAACCCTATGAGATAGATCTAAATAATGTACAAAAAACCTGTTTTTTGTGACATGTGTTAGAAACCTCAAAAATTATCAGTGTTCCTCTCATATATTATGCATGCATAATATATGAGAGGAACACTGATATTTTTTTTTTACATAAAAACCTTCCTCTTAAGTCACTCTATCTATTAAAGAACTCTATCAAAATCCGTTGCGCAGCTTTAAAGATTGAATCATACAAAGCGACATATGGAAAGTAAAAGTGACTTTGTTTTATAATAAATGTAGGTGATAGTGATTTGGCTCAGGCAACAAAAGCCCATAATAAAATATGCTAATACTATACTATAACATACAATAAATACAAATATAAAATACATACATTATTATCCTGCGCCAATTGACCCCAATGAAGTTTTAGTAGGCCCATCAGTTGTCGGATTGTTCTCTCCATCCAAGTCCATTAAAACATGTCTCTGGAGCATGCCTCATGCATACTCGATGTGGTTGATACCTGCCGATTGTGCAGGCTAAGACAATCTTCTTCTTCTTCTTCCTCAGCCTATAGATGTCCACTGCTGGACAAAGGCCTCCCCCAAGGCTTTCCACGATGACCGGTCTTGTGCTGCCCGCATCCATCGGCTTCCCGCGACCTTCACCAGGTCATCGGTCCACCTTGTTGGGGGTCTCCCTACGCTGCGTCTTCCAGTACGTGGCCGCCACTCCAGAACCTTGCTGCCCCATCGGCCATCGGTTCTACGAGCAATGTGCCCTGCCCACTGCCACTTGAGTTTAGCGACTCGCAGAGCTATGTCGGTGACTTTGGTTCTTCTGCGGATCTCCTCATTTCTGATTCGATCACGCAGAGAAACTCCTAGCATAGCTCTTTCCATTGCCCTTTGTGTGACTCTGAGCCTTCGTATGAGGCCCATTGTGAGCGACCACGTTTCAGTTCCGTAAGTCATCACTGGCAACACACACTGGTCAAAGACTTTCGTCTTGAGACACTGTGGTATCTTGGACGACGAGAAGATGTAGCGTAGCTTCCCGAACGCTGCCCAACCGAGCTGGATTCGCCGAGACACCTCTTTCTCGAAGTTGGACCTACCTAGTTGGACTTTCTGTCCCAGGTATATATACTCGTCAACAACTTCGAGTGCAGAGCAACCAACTACAATTGGAGTGGGTGCGACATGAGAGTTCGACATGATCTTCGTCTTATCCATGTTCATTTTAGACCCACTTGTTGGGAAGCTCTGCTGAGGTCATTGAGCATTTTGCCCAAGTCTTCCAGGGTCTCAGCCATGACCACGATATCATCTGCGAAACGGAGATTAGTGATGTACTCGCCGTTGATGTTGATGCCAAGTCCTTTCCAGTCCAGGAGCTTGAAGACATCTTCCAACGCAGCAGTGAACAATTTAGGAGATATGACATCTCCTTGTCTCACTCCACGCTGCAGTTGGATCGGTTTCGAGTCCTGATCCTGGAGACGGACTGACATGGTGGCGTTTTTGTACAAACACTTTATCACCTCAATGTATCGATGGTCAATTTGGCACCGCTGGAGAGACTGTAGCACCGCCCAAGTCTCAATCGAATCGAAGGCCTTCTCATAGTCCACAAACGCCAAGCATAGTGGTTTGTTATACTCCTCGGACTTCTGTATAACTTGCCGCAGCGTATGAATGTGGTCTATGGTGCTAAAGCCTTTTCGGAAGCCTGCTTGTTCGGGAGGCTGGAAGTCGTCAAACCTGCGAGCGAGACGATTCGTGATGACCCTAGAAAACAGCTTGTAGACATGGCTCAGGAGGGATATCGGTCTGTAGTTTTTCAGGAGGGTATTGTCACCTTTTTTGAAAAACAACACCACCACGCTCCTGTGCCACGCCTTAGGCGTTTCGCCTTTAAGAATGACGGAATTAAATAGCTTCTGAAGCGCTTTAAGAACCGGTTTGCCACCCGCTTTCAGAAGCTCAGCCGTAATTCCATCATCTCCAGCCGCCTTATCGTTCTTGAGCTGTTTCAGGGCCATACCAATCTCGTACAGGCTGACGTCCGGGATATCGTCGGTGTAGTGTCGGGTTAGTCTGGCTCTAGGATCATTAGCCAGGCTTACAACAGGTGCTAAGACAATACCAGGATGTTTTCCCTTTCCAAGTACTCCCATGTGTGCAAAGCTGTATGCGATCACGCTTTGTCATGCATCAACGTGAAATCGAAGTCAGGCGTTTATACGAATAACGGACATAACGTCTTAGAAAATCCTCAACGTAATTTACAGCGTTCGTGTTACCATTTACAAAAAAGAGCTCAGTTCGTCTGTTCTTCGTAATACACACCCATACCATATCTGCTGAGTTGTTGTATGGATGCACTTCCTGAACGCACCTCAGTCTTTCTGTATTTCCAGGACGACGGTACACTCTTACCCTTCGACCCTTATGTAGGCTTGAACCGAAATTGAAACTCAACACAAAATAAAATTTTATCCCATTGTTCCCGGGTCCATGTAATGTGTTCTCTACACCATTCATTTCGACGAGCGATTGCCGTGACGTATCGTGGCCTAATTGGCCGTCGTGCTTGTAGACCATGCTTATGCAGTCCATTTCGCACAATTTGGTAGCTAACAACAACACTGCTTCAATTTAGTAGCCTTAAACCTATCTCTCGAGCGGTTAATATCGGTTACGGCTACTTGCAGTCAGTTGCATGTATCAATCTTGGCGTGTAGTTGTACACCTTCTTCAACCTGGGTTCTGCTCAGTAGGATCTTCCGTGTTAGTGTAACGCTGACGAAGATGGCAAATAATGCTTATAATAAAAATTTGCTTAAAATAAATAAACCAAAAAACCGGAATAACTAAGGTTAACTTCTTCCCGCTTGCAACATCCATAAAGCTCTTTGCATTTCATCTGCGGTCAAATGACATCGTTCCATAACGTAAAAAATGTCTCAAAATCTAATTTGTTCAATAGTGTTTTCAAATTATTGTATAAATCATAAAATTTATACAGAATACAAAATTTTAATAAGCAAAGAAAATGCTATAAATTCGAACAAATGCGTTTACCTACATTCACATCACAGAGTACTTTTTAATATTCACATTCGCTTTTAAATTTGTAAAAAAAAAACAAATGACATTTTTTTACAACCAGCTAGTATATCCTCTAGATCAAAAAAGTTTACATAGTCACGTGCCAGGTGCGTATTACCTACTTGCTAAGAAATGATATAATGATTGATTAATATTTGAAATAGTGTCTGTTGCTTAGACTTTTTTGATGTGTGTCTCCTAAAAGCCTTTTATTTTTGCATTTTTTACTTCTAAATATATCTACACAAAATAATGTATGATAAAAAATATGGAGAAGGGCAAATAAAATGTATGATGAAACCAATAGTACCTACAAGGAATCTGTGACCCTAATATCTACGATTTACATCTAACGTATGAGCATATGTCGCAAAAACGTGTTCCAAAATCGTGAAATAAGTAGAGGCGGCGGGCGACGGGATGTTGGCAGAAGTCTCTGGCCTGACGAGAAATTCACTGACACATTTTCCATTTCCTTCGATCTCTTGAGACTTTGGTACAAGTTAGTATCAACCTTATTGCGTTTTGGTTTTTTTGAACTTGATATGGCTTACTCCTAAGTGGAAACGAAGTAGAATTAGAGAAAATAAATAAAAATAATAAATTAAGCACACAAAAACAAACGGAAACAATCTGTGTGCCTTACGTTTGCGCCAAACAGGCCCAGGAGGAGTTCGCCAAACCCTAAAATTCTAATGTAAATTTGAATAATCTGTCTTTATTCAAACATAGACAAAGTCTACATAACCTCATTTTATTACAAATGTTTGTTATGTCCCTGATTCAAAATAAAAAGAAAGACTTATAATGACAATTTAATCAACAGCGTTTATGTCATTATCTCTAAAGATATCCAAACGATTGCATAATTTCTGATAGCAGCTGCGAGTAATGGTGTCATAAAAATAAAATCGTTTAAAACAGTAAGCACCGTGTCGAAACGAGGGCTATCAAACGGCAATCTTAGATTACAAGTCATTGCAGAATGCGGCTTAACTAACCATTTAGTGATCTGCTGTCGCGTGCCGATTGGGATCGGTCATCGACCTTTGTTATGATGATTTTGATGCACTACATTTGAGTAGCTATTCCCAGTTTACAGTGCCTTTTTTCATAATATTTGTTGTAAGTTGTGGCCTAGATTCGTGGTCCCGGATGCGTGTGTCGGGGCCGCAAACGTTCGTCGTTCTGTGGACGAAGTAGACTGACTCTGACGTCACAATTCCGCTATAGTGAGCGCCAGAGCCTTCCGCTACAACCACAACTATAGTTGTTTTCGGAGTTCACTCTACGTGTTACCCATCCATTTCTATTATAAGTGAAAAGTTTGGACAGTGCGGAACTATTCATAGCCAAACACGAATGTTGTTAGAAATAACTTAATAGTAATGTCAATGGATGCTAGTGGACTCTAATAATTTACGACGTATAGAATTTGTACACATTCTACATATAATATATGTATGTAGGTACATTGGATAATAATAAAACAGGTTATTTATAGCTCAAAATTTATGGTTACTTCGGAGATACTACGTACTTGTAATAGATTTCAAAAAGATTAAATAGTAAAAATTAATGCTATATAAATTAATGCATTTTTTTTTTGAATTACCGATTTCAATATTTCGTTTGATATTTAATTTTTTAAAAGACTAGCGGCCGCCAGCGACTTCGTTCGCATGGAGCTAGTTATGCTCCACTCCTATTGGTCACAGCGTGATATTATATAAAAGCCTAGAGCCTTCCTGGATTAATGGACTATCCAACGCTAAAATAATTTTTCAAATCGGACCTTAGATTTCTAAAGTTCCTGAGATTAGCGCGTTCAAACAAACAAACAACCAACAAACTCTTCAGTTTTATATATTAGTATAGATTTATAAAATTTAAGTTTATTTTTGTTATAATTTCAGAGAATAAACACAATTACGGCGTCTGAGGTTGTTTTTGAAAAATCAGTTAATGAGTTTCATTCCTAATTTCTACCCCGAACTTTACCTTTAAAATATAAATGATCTAACCAATCCATTCAGAAATATCGGAGACAGGACACTTACTTAAAACAAAAACTAAACATACCTACCTTTATACGAAAAACATTGAAGCTATCAAATCTCGCTCACTCAAAAAGATCTAACAACGTAAATGTGTGTCTTTTAACTGTAGAGTTAAAAGACTAATTAAAAAAGTTCAATTGACGAAAAACAGACTTATACTTTCAACACAATAGCATTCCTCTGATTGTCTGCGAGGGTATTGTATGAGTGAAAAATAATAAAAAGTAATGAAGAGTGGATGCAGACTGACTGAGAGATTTGTTAGCAATGTCTTTGGTCGTGTGTTTAAAGTGACCATTTGGTTCGTGACCGCGTACATTATAGTAAATGTTTGGTAGTTAATCTCCTGCCCTCTTTACCTCCTGTTGGCATGTGGGTTAACAATGTAAACAAACAACACATTTGTCATAGTTAAATCCTTTTATTCAAAGACTAGCTTCAACCTACGACTTCGTCCGCGTTATAGTCAACTATAGTTTTATAGTATTAGTTGAATATAATGCTATAGTACGGACGACAGTAGGTCAAGCTACCCCAAACTGCCAAATATTCCCAGTAAACCTTGAGCCTTAATTCTTTAGAGATAAAGTTGAAAATCTAATAAAGAAGTCTGACAGATTGTAGTAGCTTGATATGTTGTCGTTTGTACTTGGCAATAGACTCGTCAGTCTGCCATCGAATAAATTTTACAACTAAGATCAGTATTTCCATCGATTTCCTCGTACATCCAACTTACAAAATTACTTCTTTATAATATTAGAGCAGATGTCGATTTTATTAAATATTATAAAAAATAAATTGCGCAAGATGACAAAATTGGATTTGAAGTTTGAATTTTCCGAACAAAGACTAGGCAATTGAGGAGAAAATTTTGTGTTCACAATTTGGAACTAAATAGCACCTTTTCCAATTGAGTTTCGAACATTTTCTAGGGTAGGTATGACTTTTCTTGAATTCTTCGCTATTCTATTATTGTAATAATACCGCATTAGGACCGCCGCGTGGTAGGTTACGCTCAGCTCTCGCTCAAAGTGAGGAGTACAGTGCCCCAGTGATAGGTACAAAATACGCTGATTATATACCTATGCATTCTGCTTAATGGTACTTAACAGATACTGATGCATTCTTACAGATTATTCCTGATGAACAACTTAATAAACAGAACTACGTAACCTAGCAGTCGTAACCTAGAAAACCTCGTTTGTGTTTAATGCTGTATCCAGAAAAACTAACAAACAGACACATCGTAATCTACTACTCAAAAAATACAACGCACAGTTTTGACTTGGTTATAATATTATTATACAACGGTATTTTTACTTTATACGAAACCTGAATATACTTTGTTCATAAATAATTGAATCATTCAATAAGCAATTGAATCGATTCCACTCATCTTTACACCATGTTATATTTTTCCCAAATACATTTAGAAAGTGTTGCAGTATGGTTACCAAGCACACGCAGCTGACGATAGATCATAGCCCTAGGAGAACAGTGAGACAGCCCCCCCCGCCCGCGCGCCGCGCTGCTTTAGGCGTGGGCGGGCGAGCAGTGCGTTGACCATATATTTGTTGGGACAACTAAGTAAAATAACAACTTCATAACTTTGTGGTTTTTCATGATATCTTATTGAAATTTTGTACATAGATTCTTTACTTAAAAATACTGGACACGTATTCGGGTATCGCATAAACAAAAAAATAAAGTTGTATATTATACATCCATAAATGATGATGATGATTATTATTATATGTATATGCTTATTGAAGGTGCTATAGTACACGTTCTGAGTAAGGTACCCGTTTTAGCCCTGTCATAATGAACCCCCCACCCCTTGAATAAATTTGAAACGTAGGTATGTACGTAGGTAGATACATACATTAATGTTTACGAACACCCTCGGCAATCAAAACAACGTTAAGCGTTTTTAAAATATACCGATAGTTCGACCTATTTTTGTACGTAATTTCAATAATACATCAATGTTTCGATAGATATAAATACGGAAACATTTTTTTGTTAATGATAAAAATATACGTAGCTGAATCGGAAAACAAGGCTACTTCGTATACATACATATTATGTATTTTCTGCCTTTGTTTGTAATGTGAGTTAAATTTGCGCAGAATATACAATTTTTCATTCTTCCTATTGTCTTCGTTATCAAAGAGAAAACATAGAAACGTTTATTATTCCATGGGAATAATGAGACTTACTAAGAAAACAAATTATTATGGTACGCCTGGATCGGCTGGCAAATAATATTGCTACCTACTTCCATAAACCCAATGTATTATTATTTATTTATATTATGTAACACCCTTTGTGCTAATATGGGTACACAAATACCCACATATAGTATGAAAAGGGCTATATACGTAAATGCAAGGTGCAAACAGAATGGAAATAAAATATTTAGAAAACACCTTCTATTACGTGCTATAGCCTCCGACGATCCGTACTATCAAAGACACTGTAATACTTTATGCTCTGGAAATGCTGGATCGGATCTTTGAATATTTACGAGTTGGTCCTTTACTTTCCAGATAGGGTTTCACAATATACAAAAGAATCGTGCAAAGAACATTACAATAAGGAATAAAAGATTAAATTCAATGTAGAGCTTTTACCGATTTCCAATGAAAGTGGAAAAATTTAAAAAGAACAGTAACTACTCTTGCACTTCAACCTTATAGATCATAAGGAACATCAAAAACTCGAAAAATTATAACCATTATTATGTAACCTTAGGGGGAGGCGGGGTACATTGATACAAGGGGCACATAGATACAGTCAATATTCGTCGAAAACAAAACGCGTTAGAAGAGCCATACGCCACTGATAAGGAGGTATATAGTAAAGCCTACACGCACACTAGCGCAGAGCAACGTTCACTCGACGACTAGCGACTGGCACGTAAAAAACTATTTCTGATGTTCGCAACAAAATTTTCGTACTTTTCTTTCGAATGTAATTCTTCTAATTTATTTAGTGTTACCTGTGTTATATTAAGACATTTGGTAAGTACATATCTATCATCACATTAAATAGACTTAAATTATTTAATTATTTATTGCTTTAATTTTTATAAAATGTTGATTTCGATTGTAGTAGGCAGGGGCACATAGATACAAGTGGTCTTGGGGCACATTGATACCCCAATATTTTGTTGAATATACATGTATGTGAGACTTAGGTAATATATTTTATTTTCTTTATAGAAAAATGGTTTGAACATTTAAACGCAAGATGAATAGAAGTTCCATCAATGAAATTTCCGTGGCTTCTGCGATATCTGATGTGTTGGAAGAAAAATTATTAATAGCAAAAGCAGCGAATAAATATAATTTAAAAAAATCAATAAATAAAGGTTAGAAAAATCAATAACACTTGTTTAATTTATAGGAATATTTCTATGAACCACAGTACCAGTGTATGTACCAATGTACCCCGCATGTGGGGTACATTGATACAAATTTCATTTTTTAGTAAATAGGCTCTAATACGTTTTGTGATTCAATCTATCGGTTAATTTGTATGTAACAATCATTAGATCGTCTTTTATTGGGTCTAAGTAAAAACTGTATCAAGGTGCCCCACTTCCCCCTATAGAGAGTGGTGCTGACAATACGACAATAAATGAAAACACGAACAATGCTGGTTCATAGGAATTATCCTAAACCATAGAAAAAACCAAGCATCAAAAACAAAAAAAGGAAACTTCAAACAAACTAAATCGCATAAAATTGCAAACGGAATAGAACATCCTTTAAAAATATTGGTTCACTGACCTCCGATCGGTAACAGCGCGATCCTGTATAGACTTGTTTTTTTCGTGCCATTAGTATTAAAGTTTGGTACCGCAGGATGCGTCGGTCATTATATAGAAAATGTGAAAAATGAAAAATAATTTCCTGGGACTAAACTAATTGACATATTTATAATGATTTTTTATGGGTAGACTGAGAATGTGTTGAGGTACACGATGTTTAATTTATTGTCGTATTGTCAGCCCTACTCTGTATAACTTATCTATGTTGGTAAATTACTGACTTCAAAAATTGCTTTGTGAATTCTAAAAGGCATACAAACAAGACACGCCGTCTAATCGACACCTCACGTGATCAGCTTGACTTGTTTTTTGACCAGCAAATTTGCATCGTCATTCAACGTGGCAATGCTCCCTGGTGCTCCCAGTGTATTATTATACTTTTTGCTACCAGTCTTCCGGGCACGTTTCCGGCTGACAGCAAATTGAACGAGTATTTCAACGCCGAGGTGACCAAAAAATAAAAGAATGTTTTAACGGTTTATCGCACGTGATCATTAATTATTCGTAGAAAAGATTTAATTTTTTACATTTATATGTGACTAGCTTTCCGCCCGCGGTTTCGCCCGCGTGGAGTTCGGTTATATCGCGCTTTTTAGATTTAGCTCTGGAATATCAATTTTTTCCGAGATAAAAGGTAACCTATGTCCTTTCTCAGGATCTAAAGATTGTCGGTGCCAAATTTCATCAAAATCGGTTGAGAGGTTTAAGCGGGAAAGCGCAACAGACAGACAGAGTTACTTTCGCATTTATTATATTAGTATGAATTGCCATCTTCTGTCTTCTCGCTTTTCTATTAGACGCCCACTTGTTCTATCCTCCAATATTAAATTAAATGCTTAACGTGCTCAAGCAAAGTAAGCACTAAATAGGCTTTACTCTTTACAGTATATAACCATTTTAATATTTATGAAATAAAATAATAAAATTTTCATGACCAAAGCTAGAAGAAAACCGTATCTAATAAACCTGGTTAATTATATACATAATAAATTAGATTACTTGAGGACCGCAAGTGGAATTTTAAACACGCTTTAGTTTATTCTAAAGTGCTTTACGGGAATCCTGAAATATGAGTTGAATACCTGAATACTGTATTTGGAGGTTAAAAGTAGCTTGTTATGAAGGGACATAGGCAATGTTGATCTTACCCTTCTATACAGGTTGTTGGAGAGTGTTGGATAAAAGGACCAACTCGATGTTTTGTAGGATTAGGGCTGTTATTTGCTAACAAACCATAGTTTTATTTTAATTTTAATTAACTATGAGTTTTATAATTGACATATTTTGGGCCTTGGCAATTATTTAAATACTTGTGAAGGCTTTAGGAGGGGACTCTAGTGCCGAGGAATTTGGAAAATAGGTATTTGAAGAAACTATTACCGTCGCGCTGCTTCCAACCTCTCCCGGTAAAGTGCGAAAAGGACAGCTGCAGCTCAGGCTGATTTTACCTACAAAAACACGAAAGATCTCAATTATTTTTATATCAAAAGGAAAAGTATACCTATGCTTCTATTATTTTCTTTTTTGTCAAAAACTATCACGTTTGTCTAGTCTTCTGAACATTACGGTAAAAATGGGTTATTTTTCGCGATTTTGAAGTATCGTATTTCTTTTATTAATTAAGTTTCGGATAAAATCAAATGATAGGGGCACGTAATTGTAGGAAAAAAATATTTGCTCCAAAAGCATTATCCACGAAGAAAACAGCGGAATACGTTTGTATAGAGGAAGCACCACTAGAGTTTCCTCTTAATTCGTTGTATAGAACCAATTGTACTTACATAAATAGAAGTGTCAGTTATTCACAACCTGCCGGTTGTGAATAACATTCAGAGTGAGCCAAGGCATTGCAGTGCTTAAGGGATATTTTCTGAAGCTCGTTACTCGAAACCTCTGCTGCATCCTCCAATCGGTTTCTTACAAAACTTCAACTATGTCCGACGATCCTATATGATGACTGTATCTAATATAGTTTCGGACTACACTAGGCTATTATTTTCATATTTTGTGATTGACGAACTCCTTAAAAATTGTATAATACCTGTGAATGGTTTAAATGAAATAAAAAGTTTGAGTTGACATAATTTATATGCTCCGTGGGTAACAAATGTCTTGCCATGGCGCATCCGCCGGGCCGGAACAAGCGGGGTAGACAATAGAAGTGCTGGCTTGACGTTGTAAGAGATGATATGCGTGCCAACAAGCTCTTACCACAGGATGCTAAAGATCGCGCGAAATGGAGGAGAATGTGCAGGAAAGCGGACCTCGGGCTCCAACGCGAAAGCCGCTGATGCAACCGGCATAAACGCTGAGATGATGATGATGAGATATTCTATTCTATTCTCTTTTATCAGATAGATAAAGCCTATTTTTAACTGACAGCGAATCGTAAAATAGGGTTATGTTAGACAGTGCCTGTGAACGCCTGTGTACTAATTACCTATAATGTGTTTTAATAACAATATCAGTAATTATTACAGCCACACAAGAGCACTGATAATTCACACTTAAATACCGTGATAAAACCACAATGCAAATATTAAAAGGTTTAAAAGCATAATGTTGTTACAAAATAAATACAGCTTTGTGTACCTCTTCTCTCAACCCAGTGGTCGTTTACGAATACTAAAATACAATGTGCCGCATAATGGCACTATAGTCTATACAAAATATCGATTACAGATTTTGTTTAAATTTTATAAACTCATCCTGTCTGCACAATCAGCTCAGCGCCCGCCATTATCACAACTGACTCAGCGATTCTTTTCATAAAAAAGAATGGATGTATTTACTCTGAGAAAATTAAAGCCTAGACTGAAAGTTAGTAGATATCCAAATACGTAACGAAGTAAGCGTTTCGTTAACCGCCCTTGCTGTCATAACATTTGTTGGATACGAGTATACGAGACTGTTACATTTAAATACTTTACTTAAGGCTGTTGGAATAATTGGATTGCAATGAACGCATTAGAATAATTATTATCTCGAAGCAATTTATTACAGTTCTAATGTTTGGATAAAATTAATAAAAATTAAGAAATGGTACCTAATTCAGAATAAGATATATATATATAATAAGACAACGATCTTGTTTCAAAAGTAACAAACGAATGAAAACTAAGTTTCAGTTTCATTCGTTTATAACCTAATAAAACAATTGTAACTGCTATTGTGGCTGAAAAGATTGCCTGTCAAACCACAGAGATTAATTCTCAATTGAAACCAACGAAAAAGATCAGTAAAAGTGAATAAAAATCAATTTGTTATTATAATTCAAAGCAAGAACAGTAAAAATCGCATATGCAAATGCCACGCACCAATGCAAGTAGCAGGTTTACCCGCAACCCCATCTATTACGGTTATGTCGCCCACGTATGCCCGACATTTATCACCAGCAGACTCGTAGAACCTGTGCTACGACGTAGCAAGGCGTAGCTTACTACGATTACCTGACCTCTGAACCGGTTTCTTTCAAAGATTTTGTTTTTTATTGTTTATGAAAGTTGAAAACTTATTATCGCTGAAAACAAACCCAGTTTGCTTAATTTATTAAAACATCAAAAGGATTTTTAAAGTTACAACATTTTTGAAAATTAAAGTAACTTGTAAGCAGTTATTAATTACATAAATTAGTATCATTTTTCATAGTACCAAATATGAATATACAAATCTGCTACAGTCAACATGTTAAGTTACAATTCTCTTTATACAGGGCTACTACTGTTTTCCTAAAATCTGTTCATTATCATAGAAATCAACACACAATATACTTAGTATAACCTTAAAACGTTTTAATGATTTTTGACTCACCCAGCCCTTTACTAGTTTCCCTTGCAAGATAAAATAATTACCAGCACTCAAATTATGCGTAACCTATTAACACTTTCAACCGCAATTACAATTTCAAAGAAAATTACAAATTCATTGCTGCATTTATTGTGGTTTTATTTCCGCACTTAGTCCTTCAAATGGACCATAATGCGTGTGCAAAAATTAATCTGTTAACGCAATGTTGTTGAATTATCAAAATAAAAGTTATTGCCATTGCGAGTGGATTAGGTATTTAGCCAGTGGGTGAAAACTATATATAAAGATTCATATTCCATCATAATCCCAGCTTTAATTCCAATCGCATCAGAAGCTTTTTTTCTCAGCTTTGGAGTCCGGGGTCCGCTTCACCAGTCTAACTGCTGATTTTGGCTAAACTTCGATATTTTCCGTGAAGCGACTACCATCTGACCTCACAACCCGTAGGAGATATGGAAGCATTGTAGTTAGACCAATTGTTGGACTTTTGAGGGCTCCAAAAACCCGTAACGACTGCCATTTGATGTTCGTATGGCAACCGGGACCAACGACTTAACGTTTTTTCCGAAGCACGACCAGACCAGTGCAAATATTTATGCATATAGATAGAAGATTCATATTATCTATATGTATTACTACAGATCTAACTAAACTGTAGAAGTTCATTTGATCTTATTTATAATCTACTTCTTTCTTCTTCTTCTTCAGCCTATAGAGGTCCACTGCTAGACAATGGCCTCCCCCAAAACTTTCCACAATGACCGGTCTTGTGCTGCCCGCGTCGATCGGCTTCCCGCGACCTTATACAGAATGGTGCTGACAATACGACAATAAATGAAAACTCGAACAATGCTGGTTTATAGGAATAATCCTAAACCATAGAAAAAAACCTAGCATCAAAAATAAAACAAACAAAAATTTCAAACAAACTAAATCGCATAAAATTGCAAACGGAATAGAACATCCTTTAAAAATATTGGTTCACTGACCTCCGATCGGCGACAGCACGATCCTGTATCGACTTGCTTTTTTGGCGACATTATTATTAAAGTTTGGTACCGCAGGATGCGGCGGTCATTAACCTGCAAGCGCTTCCTTATCAACATCTACATCATATAGAAAATGTGAAAAATGAAAAATAATGTCCTGTAACTAAACTAATGGACATATTTATATGATTTTTTATGGGTAGACTGAGAATGTGTGGAGGTACACGATGTTTAATTTATTGTCGACCACTTTGTATATTTATAATCTATACTAATGTATAAAGCTGAAGACTTTGTTTATTTGAACGCGCTAATCTCAGGAACTACTACTAAAAATTCTTTTTGTGTTGTATGGCCCATTAATCAAGGAAGGCTTTAGACTATATTACATCACGCTGCGATCAATAGGAGTGGAGCATAACTAACTCTACAACAAAGTCGCTGGCGGCCGCTAGTCAAAGATAAATACATTCAAATAATTATAAGCTGCTAGGGGAAGTCAGGGTCATTTCAATAATTCAAGGAGATCGGGTTAGTAATCACTTAAGGAAACGGAATATGTGAGCTCATTTCTGGAGAATATTAACACTGTAGCTTTTAGTCTATATTTAGTTTTTTTTATCGTAATTGAAGGCTATTTAGATTCTAGTCAGACTACTTAAGAGCAAGCGTACTTATAAAAAAAAGTTTTACTACTTTAAAGGTAAGGTCTACTAAAAAAGGTGGAATTGAGGCGCGCTTCACGTATCATAGGAAATTTAATTTTCTTGGAAGGTAAGTTATTGGAGAATAGTTTTTTGTTCCTGTTTGTTGGACTATATTTTTACGTTAGTTAATAAGTGTTATAAAATATTCTTTATGAATGTACCGTAAAGATAAAATTATGTTGGGACAACAAAATATTACACGTTTGTACTTTCTAAGTATACCTTGGACACCAATGACTGATTACAATGTGAAGGAAAACATCTTGAGGAAACCTGGATTTTAAGTCTAAAATCGCATAGAGCAAGCGCAGTGATTTCGCTCATTCCTTCTCTGTATGGTAGAAGACCTGTGCCCAGCAGTGGGACTATAAAAAGGTTGATGATGAATACTTTCGGAGACTCAGGGCCCAGACAGCCAACTACACTTTGTATATTTCAATTAATAACCACTGTTCTCAAAACGGTGAAGGAATGACTTTGTGATCCATGAACCAGTAGAGTAATCAAATCAAATCAAATAAAATAATTTATTTCAAATTAACCGGTTACAGGCACTTTTGAATTGTCAGAAGGTCGGTCAGTCAATAAGATGAAGCTAGTCGCCCATTCCAAAGAGTAGGTACCTATGGAGAAGAACGGGCAAGAAACTCCATGGCCACTCTTTTAAATTATCAAGCCATTGTTACAAATATTTGATTACATCATTCATGTTGAAATCAACTGTGTGAGAACGATGCAGAAATATATTGTACGCTGAGAGCGTCCATTGTGGAAAACACACAAAAATCAATTTAGAAATTAAAATACGCCGTGGCAGCTAAGAGATGACCAATGATGAGAGATGAGTAATTACGTAACACACTATCAGAAGCAATGTGTTTGATTTTGACTGTTCAACAATATTCATTGCGTTATTTAAGTCATTGAGCAGACACTCTTTTTGAAAATTTGGAGCTATGGATATGCAATATGCTTCAAAATTATACCAATTGATAGTAATAGAGTGTTACGCAGGTCCTTTTGCGAAGCAGTGATGCTGGCAAAGGAGGAGGCGGAGTGCGCGAGGTAGCGGGAATCCCAGCGCCCTCATGCCACTAGCCGCCGCAGAAGACGGGATCCTTCGATTGGTCGGGGAACGACACCGAACTCCCAGCCACCGCAGGCGCGGGCCTGCGGGCGGTGAGCTCGCCGCCCGGTAAGGACCAGGCCCGAGTTGACGGCGCGTCGTGTTTCACGCGCGCCTCAAAGAGATGTCATCACATCGTGACGGGGTCCACGAAGACAGATGCCTCCTGGGTCAGGGTTGCAGGTTGGTTAAATAAGGAACCGTGGCCCTGTCTGTCGTACAGGCAAGTGAAGAAACACGGGTGGGTTTTAGTCAGTAAAAGTCTAACACGCCCTTCCGCTCTGCCCAGAGCGGGAGAAGTCATTTGATGATTTCCCCAACAAAAAAAAGGGGATGCTGCTGTACTGTGCTCGCGTGGTGGTCTATGGTCTTCTCTTTGTCACAGTCAGGATGCCTGCCTGAAATTGGAACATGATACAAAGATTATGCTATAAAAGAGGGGCGTTAGAATACTTAAATAGTACAGATTTTAGAAATTGATTTCACTGACACTAATAATAACAGGTGACTTATCGCATTGATTAGTTAATTACACGAGCCTAAATAGCATTGCTATTAATAAATTTAACTTATCCCTTATACTTAAAAAAGCATAATGTTTAGCATGAAATGGAACGTATAACTACTCAGAATATCATTCGGTGGCAGTGACGTTTCGCTATAGTGGCCAATATGGCGACTGATTTGCCCCATTTGTCAGAACCGTTACAATTTAACAAAAAATTCGACAATTCGAATTCTGCATATATTATATGTTGTTGACTCGAAGTCTTTATTTTTTATGTTTTATTCTTCACTAGCTTTCTGCCTGCAGCTTCGCCCGCGTGGAATTCGGTTATATCGCGCTTTGTAGGTATCCCTCCGGTATATCATTTTTTTCGGGATAAAAAGTACCCTATTATTACTCCAGACTTTTAGAAGTCCGGATTAAATAATAGTGTACTTTTTAGGAGTTTTTTTAAGCCTGCAAAATTTCAAACCAATCGGTTCAGTAGTTACGGCGTGAAAGCGGAACAAACGAACAAACTCACTTTCCGATTTATAATATTAAGTAAGGATGTAAGGTTTCAATAGTATCTACTATACGGAAATTATTAATATAGACATTAAAAACACGTGATGGTACTTTCCAGAACGTATTCTTTACGAGCCTCTCCACTAACGTATTAATTTCAAATACAAACCGGCAATGTCCAAAACCATTCTGCCATGACATATTTTTTTTTCAACCACTGAAGAAGTAAAGCTTAGTTTACACAATTTACTCCGACTCAATTTGTTATAATTCTGGGAATAAATGTGCCCATTAAATTCTACTTTAAAGAAATCTATATTTGGTAACAAGCAACTAAGTTCACGACTAGCTGTTTGACTTCTTAGAATTTCAAAATTATCTGTGAATTGTCTAATTAAAATAAATGGTTTGACTTTCATTCCTTTAAACAATTTCGTCGTAGTATCTTCCACTAGATAACGAAAACTTCTTAGGTACTTTCGCTTTTAAACCGCGGTATTTATCATCACCATCTGGCACTTGCTTTGAGTAAATAGTATAAATTTTAGTTAAGCTTTCTACTAAACTTATTGTGCAGAATGCGAATATTTATGAGAATGGACGGATAGATGTTTGACCTTTCACGCAGAATGTACTGAATGTATTTAGATGAAATTTGGCACTAGGAGTTCCTGTGGCAATAGCAGATAGCCACGAGATCGAAACTTATGCGAATGAAACCTTACCTATAATATTACCTATCCTATAGATATAAATTAAATTGGAGAGTCTCTTTGTAATCCATACTCCATGCTTTACTAATATTATAAATGCGAAAGTATCTCTGTCTGTCTGTTTGTCTGTCCAGCTTTCACTCCAAAACTACTGAACCGATTGTAATGAAATTTGGTACACAGATAGTCTAGAGCCTGAGAAAGAACATAGGCTATAAAACATCCTGCTGAGACCAATAAGAGCAGAGCAGGAACAAAAAATGTTGCGAAAACGGGAGCAAACGCGGACGTACATATTTTCTCTCATTATTTTAACAGGCGCTTATTTTATATCAACTGAGTTCTTTCGGTTCGAAGCTCACGTGGGTAAAACCGCAGGGCACAGTAAGTATTGAAGTATTTTTTTTTACTACATGCACATACACGGTACATATATACCAAAATAACTCTGAAATGGCTCGACCGATTTTAACAATACTTTTATTGGCAGGCAGCTGATGTAGTAAGAAGTAGGTACTTAGGCCAATTTGCTAAGTGCTATTATCCCGATACTTCCACAAGATTTAAGAAATTACTGACCGGATTTTTTTTAATAATAATAAACTAGTACTTGACCGCAATCCTGCCTGATGGTGAGCAGTGATGCAATCGTTGATGTTAAAGCGCGCTAGTTTATTAATAGCCTATTCACTAAAACAACCCAGTGAATATGATGGAAGGCAGCAGTTGAGGTACTGCAATGTTAAACCCAAGAACACAACGAAGCCAAGAACAAACTATATATTAAGGACAAAAAGGCTTGGGCTTGAGCTGCGTCCGATTTCTGTACACTGATTGTTCTTTGATTTTTCCTCTTGTAGTTTTAATATGTAATTGTTTATGTTATTAATTCCAACCCTGTATTACACACTATGTAGCCAAGCATATTGTACGTTACGGAATTGTATCGCTGACAGAGGTGTTCGGCACTTGTTACACAGGAGCTAAACTTTCCACAGATTCGGGAACACTGTTGGAGCTGCTGAACCTTGGACAAAACTATCTTAGCATTGTGTAGATTCCATTTCTTAGTATTGTATAATTGCATGGCAAACGTGTGAGCACAATGTACGAATGTGCTGTAAGGCATTTATTTGTTGGGTTAGTCTTTTTTTATTGACTTGATTGTGCTCTGGCTGTTGAGAGTATGCCATGCTCACTCAAATGTCTCGCTGATGGTGGCGTGTGTGTTGGGTCATTGGATTCCCTTCGATATGGTTGAATTGAATGATGCTGATCCATACGTCATGTTCGTGAACGGACGCCGTCAGAGGAGACTGGTCATCTCTTAGCTGCCACGGCGTATTTTAATTTCTGAATTGATTTTTGTGTGTTTTCCATGATGGACGCTCTCAGCGTACAATATATTTCTGCATCGTTCTCACACGGTTGATTTTAACATGAATGATGTAATCAAATATTTGTAACAATAGCTTAAAAATTTAAAAGAGTGTCCATGGAGTTTCTTGCCCGTTCTTCTCCATAGGTACCTACTCTTTGGCGGACGACTAGCTTCATTTTATTGACTGACCCACCTTCTGACAATTCAAAAGTGCCTTGTGGTTTATTTGAAATAAATGATTTGATTTGAACAACCAACGATGCTGCGCCTGAGGAAGATTGATCTGGAGACCCTCCACGACCAATCTGCTGACAGAACAATATTGGGTGCATCGTACCCGGCACACATAGCAACACAAGTGCTCAGACCCGCCCTCCGTACCTACGGCTTCAAGCAAGATTTTGTCTGGTGGGTGGTAACTTCTGCCGACAGCCGATGTTATGGCCTGCCACCGAGAAAAATTTTGATGAATTTTGACACACGGATAGTTTATAACTAGGATTAACACATAAGAGACTTTTTAACTCGATATTCCAAATTGAAACGTGAAACGGCGGGGTACTGCTAGTAAGGGAAAGAAGCTGGAGTGTAAAGGAAGTGAAGATTTAGACTTAATCAAAGAAATTCAGATGATGATTTTTTCGCAGTCTGAAATAAGAAATTTTCAAGTTAGGTGTATTTTTTGTATCGTGTTTAGATACCATTACCTCTCGCGTCTACAGAGTTTTGGCCAATTTAACATTACCTTGTATTGTAACAAATAGTATATGTACTGCCATCAATATCATGTTACCCCTTTGCCAGACTCATCCTTCATACCTCGCCAGACTTGATGCGGCCGTACTTTTCGCTTTGGTCGACAAGAAAACATCATTTTATATTTTTAACAATATGCTTTTTAATATATTTTTCCAGGTCAAAATTCGGGTATATACTCTGAAACTAATAAAGGCAACGCCCGAACTGTTTTCCCGAAGTTACTTCAACTACATCAAACAACAAATAAAATTATTTCCAAAAAGTTGGATTGTTTTAAAGTTTTACCGACAAAAAATCTCAAAGTGTTGTTTTCTTTGAATATTCCGCCCTATTCAGGTTCAGCAGAGGAAAACCTTCTCGTCCTAATTACTCTGACTACTGAACGTCTCTTGGAGGCGTCACTGAAGCCTAGAAAGGCTTCAACGGACTTAATTCTACGAAATAATTTAGCAACGTGCACTTTAAGGGGGTGAAGTCATTTAAATAATTTAATTAACAAAGAATCTAAAGCTTACGGAGTTCTTATTTATTATTTCTCAAAAACAGAGTTGATATCTAACTTCGGAACTTTTTGTCATGTTAGAACATCGAGCATACAGTACACGGAAGTTTTATATTAATTATCGAATACGCACCGTCAAGACTTCGCAAACACGTGAAGTTGCGAGCTCAACAAATCTTCATATAACCGTTTTAGTGGCGAGCAGCGAAAGTTCCAGCAGCGTAAATCACGTGATTCTTAGAAATGGTAGTTAGGAAACCACAAGAGTGCCGTAATGTAGCGCCCTCTGCGCCGGGCGCCAGGAAACTGATAGTAATAAATGGACGCCTGAATTTTCTCTACAGTTAAAAATCACTAAGCTGCGGATAGACTCGATGCTCTTATATTTTTTAACATGTATTTATCTCTCATTCGTGTTAAGTACAGTAAAGTATTTTGGTTAATACGTTACTATTTAACTGATAATATTTAAAAAGAAAAACATTCATTTCTTGATAATATTCATTCAGTAATGTTTACAACTGGGTTAAAAATCAATTCGTGGTAAATTAATCTATAGGTACTAATATATAAAGCTGAATAGTTTGTTAGTTTGTTTGAACGCGCTAATCTCAGGAACTACTACTAAAAATGTTTTTGCATTGAATAGCCCATTAATCCTGAAAGGTTTTAGGCTATATAACATCACCCTGCGACCAATAAGAGTAGTAACTAAATAACAATAGGTGTCTAAAAGCGACAGCATAATAATTATGAACGGAAACAGATTAAAAACATATTTTGTCTACAGTCTATAATGTTGTCGTGGTGACCATTTTGTTGAAGCGTATAATGCTCGCTAATAGTACACATTAGAACTTCGTTGTTTTCAGTAATGCCAAGATAATTATCGTGCTCCTTTGCAGGGCACTCTGTACTTAAACTTCTTTATCGGCTGTAAGCATGGAGCCGTTATTATTAGTACAGCATAATCAGACTATAACATTTCCACAACTGGGCCACAGACCTCCACCCAGTGAAAAGGATTCAGGATCGTGATCCATCACGCTGGTCCCGTGAGGTTACTAGATGTCACATGTTTTCGAATTATTTGTTCTAGGACATCAACACGATCCAATTTCAGAGCAGTGAAAATGAAATAATTTGCACAAAGTTAAGAACCTGTCTCTACCTAGTCATTTATTTAGTCGTGGTGGTCTAGTGGTTAACACATCAGCCTCTCAAGTATGAGTGTGCGGGTTGGATTCCAGGTCAGGCAAGTACAAATGTAACTTTTCTAAGTTATATGTACTTTCTAAGTATATTTTGGACACCAATAACTGATTAAAAAAGATGAAGGAAAAAAATCTGGACTTTAAGTCTGAAATCGCCAACCCGCATTGAGCAATTTGATTCATTACGCTTAATCCTTCTCTGTATAAGAGGAGACCTGTGCCCAGCTGTGGGACGATAAAAAGGTTAATTATGATGATGGTGATGATGAACGCACTTGTCTGGTTTCTAACTTACGACTTTAAGAAGCGGCCTATAAGAGAACCACAATAAGAGATGATTGAAAACAAATTAACCAGGTAAACACATCCTGTCTCTGTATCTGTGTGAATATCGTCTTGTCATTTGCAAAACGTAGCTCGATAAACACATGCATCGACAAAGGTTGCCCTCAAACGCAAAAAGGAAATGGAAAACCATTTCCAAGCTACCCAAGAGCAATGTATTTTCCTTCTAAGTTTTTTGTAACGCAAACGAGGTAGGAAAAAGCTATTAAACAATAAATGAGGCTCATAATCTCCCTATACACTTGTAAGTTTGGGAAACTATCGTAACATAAAATAAAATGAACGTATTTCCTGGTGGAGCATGCTGGCGAACTGTGGCCAACTTTGATTCAATGTTGGTACAAACCTCACAATGACTTCAGAGCGGAAACATAAACAATCCATAGTTATTCCAATGTTTGATCAATATAGCTTATCAAAGCCTTCAGCTATCTTTCGGTTCTGAGATGTCTCTGAAACTATTACGCATTAGAGATTATTCAAATGTTTTTTTTTGGCTTTGAAAACAAAATAGCTACTGATACAATATCCCACATTTTTGGACATGAGCAATCCCTTGAGTTGTTAGCTCTGGGACAAGACCTCGCTGTAGGCAACTTGTATTTTAAAACTCATTATCATATTTTACTACCCAAAACATAATTATTTTACTTAGTAGCCATTAATATTCAGTTAGCTATTTTACATTCCGGTTTAAACCAACAAAACATGAACCTCAATTAGAATAACACTAAATGATCGACAGGCACGACTGAAACTTAATAATTATGCGGCCTCATTATGCGGCAAGATATTAACAAAAACTTTGCACACACAAAAACAAAGTCAATACGTTTTAGGGTAGCCAACGCGACTCGGGCGTAGGAAAATATACTTTATTGCTGATATTATTCTAAGAGCATGCCATTGCCAACCCAAACACTTTGTGACAGAATTCTTCGATTTCATCCCAGGGTGACGATAAGAAAGCCTTATACCCCGACACAATAAAACTGTATTGTCCATAATCACGAGATTATATCGGAGGAATAGCGTTTGCGGGTATGCAATCATATCGTGTCTTCTGAGACATGGACTAAACTACAACTCATGGAAGTTAGTCTTGGCGATAATTGAGTTGACAGTGTTTTGTTTGTCGTACTGGTATTGTTTCTAGAATCAGATGAGTTTTCGAGAATATTCAGTTTGCCCACAGCCATTTTAATAGATCGTACGAATTTATTTTTAATCAAAAGCATTTCTAACTTGAAGGTTTTTCTGCGAATTTCAAGTCAGTGGAGATAAAAAAAAAAATCTGTAATAATAAAAACGATCATTTTATTTCATAAATATTAAAGTATCCGCATTTGAAACCTTCGCGCTTAATCAAAATCTCGATAGCGACACACAGGCTTTGACTAATTGAATTTCAAATAATGTAAATCAATAACTTAGGCGTCAAGTAGGTATAAGAAAGCCTCCGCCGAAACACATCGAAGTTTTGACAGTAAACGTCAAAAGACATCATAAGTAATGAGAAGGAAAATACGCGGTAGGTACTTGCAAATACGGGTCTCGAGCTAAATCGAGAACTCATTAGCAAGTCGAACAACAAGATCGCAAGTCATTGCATAGCACGAGACGAGAGGGCTGGAGAGGGAACAGCGGGGGGTGTACCGTTGGGGTAATTTATCCACTAGGTATAGTTTCAACTCAATGTCTTCTTACCATCGTGAGCCGTGCGGGAACCGACTCATTACCCTTCTTTGTGCCTCCAGGCTTCCCATTCATTAATCCATATATGAAACATTAAGGTTCTATGCTAAGCTATTGTTAACGTCACTATAATACTGTGCCCGGTCCACTAAAGGCTACCCTTTCACTTTACCAGACCCACGGAGCTATTATTTCTTTATAGTGCTACATTATTATGGGTTGAGAAAACGTTTATTGTTATTACACGTAAACAATTTCGTTAAACATTCAAGTAAAATATTTTTTCCAAACCTGTAGACGTTGGAAGCAGATCAACGAAAATCGGCCAAGTGCTTGTCGGATCAAAATCAAAAGTCATTTATTCAAATTAGGCTGAGAATCAGCACTTTTTGAACGTCAATGTTACAAAAGACTGTCCCCCAAAAAGTCCGTCCTTCGCTGAGAAAATGCACAAAGACAAAGTTAACTTTGTAGTTGTAAAACTGTTCTCCCGTACTTCATGTACATCACGGGTCAGTTAACCAACAGCCTAGGTAAGTTTGTAATCGCAATTGTTTCTTATGAGATAAAAAACAAATTAACGGCTTTAGGACATTTTCCTGTAGTATGTATTTAATGTTTGTAATCGTAATTGTTTCTTATAAGATAAAAAACAAATTAACGGCTTTAGGACATTTTCCTGTAGTATGTATTTAATGTTTGTAATCGTAATTGTTTCTTATAAGATAAAAAACAAATTAACGGCTTTAGGACATTTTCCTGTAGTATGTATTTAATGTTTGTAATCGCAATTGTTTCTTATAAGATAAAAAACAAATAAACGGCTTTAGGACATTTTCCTGTAGTACGTATTTAATGATTTATATGCACATACTAACATATAGACCTGAAAAATAATCGAAAAATATACGTACAAAGTGATGTTTACTTTTGCTGTTAGACCTTGCTTCAAGTGTTACATTTTATTCTAGATCAAGAAGACAAGAAGCCGAAGTACAGTTATGATTTATTTACGAATGTCAAAATATGTCGCATATATTGGCGTATTTCTTTATTGCGTTAACTCAGAAGCTTGGTTATTTTAGAGCCCCCAAGGGACCGTATGCTCATATATTTGGTATAAAATTCAGCTTCCGCAATACACGATACCTTCACGCGTCAATGAAAAAAAGAAAAAGTCACTTGATACACAGACAGACGGAACTCTAAAAATTACAGTGTTTTTAGGGTTTCGTAATCATCAGTCTGTCTATACGTCGAAAGAATATCATTCAAATATAAATATTTCTCTTTAGGAGAAATATTTAAAGCTTATGTAAAATAATTACTATTTTACATTATCATCATACAGTAGCAGACAGCTCGCTGTCAGCGAGCTTACCATCCTCAGGCTGCTCAGTAGCTGACGCCTCGCTGGCCGCATGTTGCAGACGAGCGGTCGGTGCGGTATCCGCGCGCTCAATGCTAGCAGTCGCCGCGCCGTCGCTTCTCAGTCAGTTTTCGGCTTTCAACATTTTATGCACCCAAAACCTTCGTCTGTTATTTCTAACGCTTCTCTCTTCGTCTTCAAGTGCAATAGCAATAATTGCTAATTCGTCGTAGAATCGGTACATTGGTAGTAAAAAATACGAGTTGCTTTGGACTGCTGGGTGCCTGTTAGCTATCACCGTGTGGACTGCGAGCAGTCGTCTTATTTTAGGATGGTGTTGGAGCAGAGTCGTTTAAATGTACTATGACCTTTAGCACTGTACTTTAAATCTGAAATTAGTAAGATAAAAAGCAGCAAAATTGTTTTAAGTATTAGGGTTTCTCCTGAGGTGATAGAGTCAGGACAGATCATCATCATCATCTCAGCGTTAATCCCAATCGCATCCGAAGCTTTTTTTCCGCTTTGGAGCCTGGGGTCCGTTTTACCAGTATAATTGCTGATTTTGGCTAAACTTCGATATTCAAGGAGTCAGGAGAGGTATGAATTATTAAATTGTTCGGTTGGTCTCTCGTTGTCATTGAAATTATATATTATGTAGTTCATTGTCCATAACGCCTACAATCTCTATGTAAACACTTGCAGAATATAGTATTCCGTACTTAGTATGTCAACTTAAGATAACAAATAACCCAGTTTTAATTTTGTTGGAAGGTTTTTTAAATATTTTCCCGAACACTTATTTTAAAATATCAAAATTCATAGCATCATCAAGCGAAGCCGCGGAAGGAAAGCTAGTAAATACTAGCTTTCCTTCCGCGGCATCGCTCGCGTGGTGGTCGGTTATATCGTGCTTTTTAGATTTCCCTCGGGAATATCATTTTTTCCGGGATAAAAAGTACCCTATTATTTAATCCGGACTTCTAACTTTACGTTTGAAAAATTTCAATTTATAATATTAGTAAGGATATTACATTAGTTAAGTAGTTGTACTAACGAAAACGTTTCTGCACTATGCACTGCAAGTAGGACTGGAATATATTACTTAGTTCGTATGACTAATTACTACCATAAAATGAGTTCACGGGTCTAAATATATGCAGGTAAAACAGCACACAGAAGTGGCTGAATATCTGCTTCACAATCACCATTGTTGTGGAACTCGGATCTCTAATGCCGTGAAAGCGTACAGAAGTTTTATCGACAAACCACTTTTCATATTTGATCTAAGATAAAATTAGCTGGTCCATGGTTTATTTTGGGAACTTTATTTAACCTACTTTAGCCTCTGTCTGCTGCTTTGTTACATTACATTATGCCGAGGTTTCTGCGCTTTTATTTGTTATTGCTAATACAATTCGTCTAGGCAACCATGTTATTTGGAAGGATGTTTGCCTTGTCTCCAACTTACTGACATGTGGCGTGATAGTAATGATAAAGAAAAATAAATAATAAGGATGTCATATTATGAAACTTTTTCCCAGTGAGAGCAAAGGATACTTTAGATATAACGAGTTTTTCCAGTAGTTGTGGTTTCTGCTAGATTAGCCAAAAATATTGTAGTATTTATATTTCCTCGATATGCAGACTGTATTATAGGCGCACGATAGGTATATTGAAATTTAAATACAAAGAGAAACCAAAGAATGACTTACAATGAAAGACTTACAGGAGACTTCCAGCGATGTACTTCTGGTGTGCTGGACTGGATGGAGGCCTCTACCAGATGTTCACTTAGTGCTTATAGACTTGCCGATAAGCTCACCGGCCGGTGGCAGTTGGATTTTGGTTACTTGATGTTGTTCAAACCAGGATTATGGAAAGGGAAGAAAAAAAGTATAATGACGAGTGAATGGAAAAACTTCTTGAGTTTGGTTCGTTCTCCATTCCTTAATGCTGATTGGATACTCCACCAGGCAATGAGGTTGAATGTAAAAAAATGCGGGAATATGCTTGCTTATTGATGTATTTATTTAATTGTTATGTTTATTAACAGATATACTAGATACCAACTCAAACAATACTTTTAATTAATTAATTACACATAAAAATATTAACATAAACAGCTATAAGATATAAAATAATAATATGTACCTACAATTATTTATAAAGAAAGGGAAAATAACCAAAAAGCTTCGAAAAGAAAAAGTTATCCACTTCGCTGTCAATAGTAAACATACGCAAAAGGCTGGCAGCATTGCCACATTGTATACCAATGCTGATTATATGAAAAATTCCAAAAAATTCCAGCCCTCTGTTCACATGAAGAGTAGACAAATCGCATGGCAAGGTCTTGAAATACTTATTGTGCACTCGGATCCCATGGCAATAGTGTTTCAACCCCAAAATCGAACATATAAGTTCCGTAGAGATTGGAGTATTTGCTCCACTATAAGGATTTCCGCACCTTCAGCAGCTGCCCCAGCACAGCCGATCGCGCTTAGAAGATGGGATGGCTTAAAGATGTCGACACATGTAACATCCCACACCAAAGGCCTACCTTCCAAGGCATTATGGTTATTCCGTCTGGTCTCAGCCCACCATCGCATGCCAAGCCATTGGGTTCTAAAGCAGCAGGCACCCCAGCGGCACTGACAAGAGCCTGACGGATGATATAATTGATGCTGGCGTGCCATGCTATCCGGCCTGCGCTTTTACTGCGTAGCCACGGTTACGGCGTTCCGTGCGCAGTTTCTGGCCTGCCATCGGACGCGTCCCCAGGTGGCGGATAGGGGAACGGCCCCCAGATATGGGGGTTAACGGTTTACCGGCGCGGACCAAAACCAGAAGTGGGGACCGCTTCGGCGGTCACATGTGCGGCGGGTCGGCCACCACTCCAGGTGGCTGACGTGACCCGAACTCTGGGTCACCGTCGGGCAACCCGGTCTCCTCATTGAGAGGAGCTGGGGGCCCCGTTTGCCTCCGGGCAAACGAGTGGGGCTAAGAGGAAGGACACCTCGCTAAAAAACCCTTGGCTGCTGCGTCTTCTCGCACTAGAAGACGTACCCAGTCCGGCCCCTCCTTATGGGGGGACCATTGTGGGCCCGCCTATTGGCGGGAATCGCAGGCGGGGGATTGGTAGACAGGCTCTGCCATTTCCCATGACCCCGCCATTCAGGCGATGTGGTTGTGCCGCTGTGGATTTAGTGGGTATTCCCGGCTTCGGCTGGGCGAGTCCCACACACGCCCTTCGGGGTACGGTGCGTAAATGCATTACCACAGCGTCAAAAAAAAAAAAAGGATAAGTCATTAATTGCCCGAATGTCAAATTAAGTTGATTGCTAACATTTCCACCAGGCATTCATTACCTATGTATTTAATTCTGACAATATTCCTCCGCTTTCATCCATGCCCACAAAATACAAACTGGAACACGAATATATTTGTAGCGCAACAAAGATCTGTACAAAAATTGGCTTCGAATTTCCCCAAAGAGAGAGCCGAAAGCATAACATTTTACTACTAGTGCAGCATTCAGTATAGCTCATTATTCTTACTGATAAACAGTTTATGTCCAAACACTTACAAGGTTCCGTCGAGAACAAAGATGTTGCGCACACAACTACCCAAGTTGCTCGTACGGTACGAGTACTTAGACTTGCGACGTGTCTAAACTCTGAGCACCAAGTTCCACGCAATCCATGAATAATAAAGTATTAACAACTGAACACACAGGTTAGGTTTAGAGAATTGAATAAACTAGCATCGCCCTGTGGTTTCACCCGTATAAGTATCGATCCTGGAATATGTCCGGTTTCAGGATAAGAGGGATGTATTCTTTAATTAATTAGGTTTAATTAAAAACAATATAGGTTTATTTAATGAAATTTTATCTGCACCTTTATCTGATGCGGCCAAGAAATTGTATAGTTTCGTAAGTCTTCGTTTTGTCAAATAGATATAAGGACTATGTTTGTTACATTTAGGGTGTTAGCTTAAGATAATATTATAAGGTAAAATAGGACTGCCATATTTATATACAAAAGTCCCTAAATAAATAAAGAGGAAAAAAAAGTATCGATCAATATAGGGATAAAAGTATTTTGGGTGTTGTTCTGATGTATAAGGTATATTAGTGTAATATTCCATCAATATCCGTTTGGTAGATTTATGTGAAATCATTACTAAAATTATATATCGTAAAGTGAGTTTGTTTCTTTGTTGGTTTCTCTTTTACGCCGTAACTACCGAACGGATTGCTTTGAAATTTTGCAGATGTAAAGTTAGAAATCCGGATTAAATAATATAATACCTGAATTTTTATACCTGAAACATTTGATATTCCCGAAGGAAAACCAAAATATTGTTAGCTTCATACCAGTTCGGTGATAGATGGCGCTGTGTGTCGTTTAAAACAATATAATATACTGCAAACGAATATGCACATATAAACTTAGAAGCTAAATGATAAGATAATAAATCTCCGAAAATGATGAATCTAGAAAGCGCGATATAATCGAATTCCACTCGGGTGAAGCCGCGGGCGGAAAGCTAGTAGTAAATATACATATCTGTTCATCTTTAAACAATCGCCTTTATAATGTGGTAGTTGGTGTAATATTCCTTAAGAGCTCTCTCTCTCTCTTAAGGCAAATTACACCAAACTTATACTAAGTTTTGACAATTTTTTCATATTAGATCTGTCTGAACGTAAATTTCATTCTACATATACAGTATGTTAACTAACAGAGGGCGTTCCCGTTAACCCGAAATAGTATAGCATACATACATGCTAAAAAAAATATTTTCATTCGAAAACAAAATGTTTTAAATTTTTCCAATATGAAAATATTCAATAAAAATTTTAAATTGACATGTAAAAGAAACACACTGTACACGCGAACATGAAAGACGGCAACGTCGCAATTTATTTATACATGACGACTACTATTTTGATTTAAAACAGGAGGTTTCAAATTTATTTCCAGTTAGAATTTTTTTTATTCGGATTTTTTTATGCTTATTTTTCTATGCTGATATTTTTATTTTAATCTATTAATGATATATATTAACGAGTTTAAGGGAACGCCCTCTGTTATTTAACATACTGTATATAAATTGCATGAAGGAATTGCAATATTTAATTCTCCTATATCCGTTCCATCATCGGACCACCCATCGTACGGCGAGTTTCCACCCTTTTTTTTCTTTGGGATGGGAAACCATCAAATGACCTCTCCCGCTCTGGGCGAAGCGGAAATGCGTATCAGACTTTTTCTGACTAAAACCCACCCGTGTTTCTTCACTTGCCTATGCGCCAGGACCACGGTTTCTTTTTCAACCAATTCGCAACACTGACCCAGGAGGTATCAGTCTTCGTGGACCCCGTCACGATGTGCTAACATCTCTTTGATGCGCGGATGAAACACAACGCGCCTTCGACTCGGGCCTGGTCCTTACCGAGTGAGTGGGCAGGTCGCCGCAAGTTTCGACCCTTACATTGTTGACACTACAACGATCCGAACGAAGCGTTTCGCCTCTTCTTTTATGCCGCGTACATCGAGGGACTCGAACAATTTGCCAGCGGAGGTGTTTCGGTCGGACTACAATTTAAGTATCTTCAAGGCTAGAGTGAATAGGCTCTCAATAAACTAACGCGCTTTACCATCAACAATTGCATCACTGCTTAGAATCAGGCGGGATTGCAGTCTAGCACTACTTTATAATTTATAAAAAATAAATTAATATAAAATATCTGACTTTTATGAAATCAACATTTTTGTTTTGGATGGGTAATCATCAAATGGCCTCTCCCGCTGTGGGCGGAGCGGAAAGGCGGTTCAAACTTTTACTGACTGAAATCCACCTGTTCCTTTAATTGCATATGCGTTAGGGGTGACGATATCTCTTCCGAAGAACCCGCTGCCCTGGCAGATGAAATCAACCCATCATCATCAACCTTTTATCGTCCCACTGCTGGGCACAGGTCTCCTCTCATACTGAGAAGGATTGAGCGTAATCACCACGCTTGCTCAATGCGGGTTGGCGAATTCAGACTTATAGCCCAGGTTTCCTCAAGATGTTTTGCTTCACCTTCAGTCATTGGTGTCCAAGATATGCTTAGAAAGTACATATAACTTTAGAAAAGTTACATTGGTACTTGCCTGACCTGGAATCGAACCCGCGCACTCTTACTTGAGAGGCTGGTGTTTTAACCACTAGGTCACCACGACATAAACCCAAACAAACAACCCATAAACCAACCCATAGACAAACATATCTATTAACCACTTCTCTACAATAGATCCTTCAAAATATTTTTAATATAATGCATATACCTATTCCTAAGCAGGATATTAAAGTTAGATTACACGATCAGCTGGTTATAAAAGAACTTGCGAATGTTACGCGGAACACATAAAGTTATAGTTATGAAGCCCCTGATCCAGAATGATAGGTACTCTAAATGCCGAGAATCCGATATGACACCGTTTTACATACAGAAGCACTTTATAGTAAGTTACTTAGCTTACTCTGCCGGAACGATACCGGAAACGTATGGAGGTACAACAACCATTTTCCAGCTTTAGATGAAATGTTATCCGATCCATTCTTGGTACCAAGCCTAGTTTTCAAACCTGAAAATGTTAAGGTGTACACACAACCTCGAGCAGATCCACGTAATGTAACATTCGTTTGAATGCTCGATACAGTGTTGGAAGTAATGCGCACTGTGTATGAACATTCACCTATAATATTCCTTTTTATTTGGCTTTTAGTCTTTGTTGAAATGTCGGGTCTGTTCGCGTGACTTTACTCGATGAAATGTTACATAAATACGTTCGTTTATTTGTAAAATGAAGTTGTAAAAAACAAATGTCGGAGCACACGGAGTGACAGATTAGAGCGGCTGGGTTACATGTTGAGTTACAACACACAACACAAGTTATTCTAAACCCACCTTTAGGATCTAACAGAAATAAATCTCTCAGGCCTTGACTAACATTTATTGACCACTCCGCTAAACAAGCTAGCTGTAAAAGCTTTAGAATATTTCAGAAGTAGGAATTCTTGCTCTAAACTTAGACCCAATGATTGACTGAACTACAAAATCTTAAAAGGTTTCACGTTCTTGAATTGAACGGAAGATATAAACTACGTCATATATCCGACGCTTATCAGGTCGCTAAAGGTCATAAAAAACGATAGAGAGTGGCGTGATAGTATGAGTTAGTACCCGAGACGCGCAAGAACGATGAATTGTTCTCATAATAAACTGGATACAAAGTTTAAACTAAGATGAAATAGGTGTGATATTGACGAAACTCCAGAAAGGCGAAGCATACGCTTGACAATAAAACCCTATCTCCCCAAAGGAGTAGTTCGAGTGTTCAATACGTATTTTAATAGACAGTTTCAACTTCACAACTCGTTGCCAGTACGGGGAAAGTGGGGACATTTGTTCGAACGGAAGCAAACAAAATTTTATGTTAAATCACGTTTTCAGCAATAGTGGAAGGAAATCGTTTTATTGGAAGTAGTCAATTTAATTCGAAGAATATTTTTATCGGTTCATATCTTTGTAGAATAGATTGTAAAATATGGACTGAATAAAGAATCGTAGCATGTAATCATATTAGCCTGTTACTCCCACTGCAGGACGGTAGCCTCTTCTCATACTGAGAAGCCGCGATCATTGATCATCACGGTTGCTCAAGACGAATTGGTAAGTTCAGATTTATACCTACATGTAAGTCCAGCACACTAATTACATAACACACTATTACTATCACTTGGAATAATTTCTAATCAGTTACTCCATATGTTTGAAAATGTGTCTGCTCAACAATGTAAATAACGCAATGAATGTTGTTGAACTGTCAAAACGAAACCCATTGCTACTGATAGTCATCATCATCATCATCATCTCAGCGTTAATCCCAGTCGCATCCGAAGCCTTTTTTCAGCTTTGGAGTCTGGGGTCCGCCTTTACCAGTCCAACTGCTGATATGGCTAAACTTCGACATTTTCCGTGAAGCGACTGCCGTCTGACCTCCACAACCCGAAGGCGACATCGAAGCATTGCAGCTAGACCAATTGATGGACTTTTGAGGGCTCAAACAACCCGTAACGACTACCACTAGATGGTCGTATGGCAACCGGGACCAACGGCTTAACGTGCTTTCCGAGGCACGACCAGACCAGTGCAAATATTCATATTCATGCATACAAATATTTGCACTGTGCGGGGATCGAACCTGCGTCTCCTTGCGCAGCGGCCGCGTCCGCTACCGCTACGCCACGGAGGCTGTCAACCATTGCCATTGCTACTGATAGTATGTTACGTAATTAGCTTGCGGAGGGTTAGTTGTTATAATTTTAAAAATGTCAAGCAATCGGTCAAAATATGTCTAATTTTCGTACATTTAGACGTTTTAATTGAATTCGAGTGAGTACAAGTGCACACACAAACCTGCAACCCTGTGCGTTAAAGGTGAGGCTATTATTACTAGGCCATCACGAAATTTTTGCACGGATTTCCTGCTAATTACAAATCTAATCTTGTTACTTTACCATCGTTTCGAAACCGAGGATTTAACTTAATAATTCAGTGTGCAAACTTAATTCGCAGCTACAATTGCCCTTTACGACGGTCCCTACATACCATTCGCCATTTTTATTTGTATGGAAACGTCATATTAAACATGCCGTTCATGTTCTTCGGCTCGTTTGCAGCCCGAGATTATCCATTTGAATTCCGTCTTATTACGTAATAAAAATGCCACAATGAATGAAGCTACATTGCTTGTTCTTTTATGTGAAGTGTTTTGAGAATTTTAATTTGAAATTTCTTTTCGTCGAGCTTTCTTAGATGAGTAAGTAAGTAAGCGTTCATTTTTTATTCTCATTCATGTTTTTTTCCTTTGGGATTATTTGGTTCTTTTCTTTACGGAGTTAAATGTCCTTACGCAAAACTGAAGAACATTTTCTTTCTATATTTTAACGACCACCGGTGCGCTGCTGTAACCATCTTTCCGTGAAATGTTAGGTGAAGCGAGACACCTCACTCCACGAGGTATCATTCCAACTAATGCTAGGGAATTACACCATTACCAGCACACTCTAAGCCCATCATTTCAGCCGAAAGACGTCCACTGCTGGACGTAAGCCTCCCCCAAGGATCTCCACGACGACCGGTCCTACGCCTCCCGCATCTAGTGGTTTTCCGCGACCTTCACCAGAGTCGTCGGTCCACCTTGTCCCGAGCATACCTAAGCTACGTGTTCCGGCACGTGGTCGCCACTCGAAAACCCGTCGGCCCCATCGGACATTGTTGGTCCTACTGCCCGGTCCACTGCCAGATAAGTGTTGCAATTCTTCGGGCTATGCTCTACGCTGACTTCACCCTAATTTTTCACGTTGAGATTTTAATAGATTTCTGAATTCAATTGATCGGTTGGTCTTATCAACAGTTTTATACAAGGCAAGGAAGTGTTTATAGGATTATACAAGTTTATCCCGTCTCCTTTACGATGTTTGTAAACTCCGGGAGGTAATGTGGCGCGTTAGTGTCGCATAAAATGTAGTACAGCTATAATGGACAGAATTAACAGTAAATCGCTACAACTTTAGAGTAAACTATGAATTTTACTGGACATTTAACCTTTTAGAGTATCGTAATCTTACCCCTAACACATATAAACGTTTTTCTACGAACTTTGAAACCGCCTTCCAGTACTTACTAGTCCTACTTAGTGTGGAAAAATAAGATTAGCCATTATTGAGCAAAGTCTTAAACATAAAGTATCTTCTAAGCCGTTTAAAATTACAGTAATATACTTTAAAACTAGGTATTATAAAACATCCCTATTTTAGAAACCTTCAAGTTTAAAAGTTTTAGAAATGTTTTATAACGTCTTTAGAACTTTTACTGCTTGCTTAAGTAAAATAAAAAGTATTTTGATCGGTTCGTATTAAAATAACAAGTCTCCTGAGTCCTGCTACGATGATTTTCATAGGCTTTATTTAGCTAATTTTATATTATCTATAGCTACATAGTATGAAACAAGGTCGTTTTTCGTGTTTTATTAAATTACTTTTCACTAACATTATCATCCATTCTGATCTTTTCCTGTCCATCTATGTGACTCGTTTGATATTCTAAACTAGTTTTCACTAACATTATCATCATTCTTATCTTTTCCTGTCCAACTGTGTCGTTCATTTGATATTCTAAACTAGTTTTCACTAACATTATCATCAGTCTGACCTTTCCTGTCCAACTGTGTCATTCATTTGATATTCTAAACTAGTTTACACTAATATAGAGAGCAATAGAGAGGGTTGTTCAAAAGAAATACTGTGAACCCTGGCGCACAGGCCATCGAAGGAACACAGGTGGGTTTTAGTCGGTAAAATTCTGACACGCCCTTTGGCCCGTCCGCCCAGAGCGGGAGAGTTCATTTAATAATATAAACATATAATAACAACAAACAACACACAACAACAACAGCAACATATAATATGCAAATTAAATTAATTATAATTTTAAAAAAATGTACCTCGCCGTCCAGAAACCATGTCGCACATGTTGAAAAAACCCAGCCAGGCTGAAAAGAGACTAGGCCGGAAATTCGCACAAATCCAACTGGACAGTTGGGCACAGATAGTCACTCACTGGAGACCTGAAGGAGCAAGGCGAAGGTAAAGTAACAATCTAACGTAGTTTACGGGGCAAACGTGGGCAGAGATCGCTCAAGACATCAGAGTCAGCAGGAAAAAGAGAAGCTTTTGCCCAGCAGGTGGCACAATACATAGACTAACGATAAAAAGCGAGAACGCGGCTATAGTTTGTTACAAAGAAAAGAAATGAAAACAAAAACCTTTTTACAAAAAAAAAAAAACAACCGACTTTCAAAAAACCACTACAAAGTGAAAAATAATTTCGGAAGTCGGTGGCAAAAACGAATACGTGTATCATGATCACGGTGTCTTTGGTTTTTACCCGACTGCCAGGAGGGTTATGTTTTTAACGCCTATCTTGTATGTATTATTCTTTATTACCTAGTATCTCCAGAACCGCTGAACGGATTTTCACATTTGAGGTATCGTTAGATTTGCCTTAATTGCCCAACTGCTACTAGATAGGTGACATTTTAAAAAAAACCAAAATGGCGGATGTATGACGCCATATTGTGAGATATAAAGAAATAAATTTCTACCAAGCATATCGAGTGGGATATCAAAATGAAGGATTTTAAACACTGATTCTAAATATGTATATAACTTAATATTAAATGGAACAAAAAAAAAGAATTACATATTTTTTTCTGCCAAGCATATGGAGTTGGATAACAAAATTAAGGATTTTAATCACTGATTATAATAAATATATTGACTATAAATACATTTTATATAAAAAAGTCTTTAAATATAAAATTGCCGTTTCATAGGATTTTTTTTTTTGTATTAATTGAAGTAATTACCTAATTACCCATGCAATCAATGTATTTTTGCCAACACAGTGGCAGTTTATTGATTCTTAAAGAAATCAGCTGGACGAGAGGCAAGTGGCAGTCTCCGAATAGGGCAATGCCAAACTTGTAGCATTCAATACCGCCAAAACACAGGCGTGTCTTTTCACCCCCAAAAGGAGCCCGTTCTACCTTTTCAGTTCGTTAGAGTTTTATGCAGGCGGGTTTTTTGTTTTTAAATAATATTTTTTATTGTATATTCATTTTTGCCACCGACTTCCGAAATTAGTTATTTTTCACTTTGTAGTGGTTTTGTGGAAGTCGGTTGTTTTGTTTTTTTTTTTTAGTTTTTAATTTACACTTTTTAGTTGCGATAAGTATGAGCTGCATCCGGTCAGACTGCACGCTGCCGCCAACATAGTAGGAAATAGGCTAGCAAGCAAACTCCACAATTTTGTTTACTTCAATTTTACCCGTATTTTTGGTTTAAATACTAGTGAACCGATTTGTATAAAATTCCCATGGGATCTAACTGAATGTATGAGCATTACTAGAAATGACGCAATTACGCAACTTAAAATCAGTCTCTTTATTTTCATTAATTGTCGCATCAGCATTACGCGTAGATGGCGGTTGTCTTACGTTAAACTTCAATGCTGTAAATTGTTGACAAGTTCCCTCGACTGTCTATGATATTTATTATCAGATCTAATTCAGACTTTCATTATAACCCATTATCAATACAAATTAATCAAATACAAACACAAGGACAGCTATAAGCCCTACAGTCCCTACGACCCTAAGTCATATAAGCCCTACAGCCCTGACCTACCATAAAGTTAGTAATAAATAAATATATAAATAAGTGCGGGATATCTGCACCAAGAGACCCAAGGTAACAGACGGATAGTGGGTAGGATTTGCAGGCTTACCTGCAAATCCTACCCACTATCCGTCTGTTACCTTCTTGGGTGAAGGGTAAACTCACTGCCTGTCCAGCAGATTCACAGGACTGATCAGCGATGGATAAAGGTGTCTTGGCCACAGTGATGGGTAATGAGACAAGAATAAATTCTAATCTGATTTATTTACACAATATTACAGCTTACATACTATTTTTTTCCAACACACCCAAATGTACAAACGTCTTGGTATTCTATGCGTGAAATCTGCAATTATTAATTTATTATACTTATTTGAATTAGGCCGCGCGTCAGCTGCCGGTTCAAAGGTAGCATTGAACAGCTACTGCAAACCGTTGAGAAGTTCCCTGAACTGTCTTTCGGCTTCATCATAAAACCCCTAATGGCAATCAGAATCCATCTAGGTGCAAAGTTCTCATCAATACAAATTAATCAAATACAAACACAAGGTAGCTACTGTAATCCGCCGAGGAGTTCCCTCGCCTGTCTCCCGGCTCCATCATCAGATCTACTGCAGACCTTAATTAAATTGTAATGCTTTAAAATACCTAATGAAAAATCTTACAAATGCACTAGCCACTATTCGATTTTTGAAAGTTCCTCTAGACTTCCCTGGTCTCCCATCATCAAACCCTTCTGTCCTTCATCATGGAACCACATTGAAAATATCTTCTTTCCAACAAAAATAGAATTATAAAAATCGGCTCTTAAACATCGAAGTTATCCGCAAACGAACATAAAAAAATCATATATGCGATAGAATTGAGTAACCTCCTCCTTAAAAAAAAGCAATTTCATAAAAAATAAAACGATAGCTACCAAGCTGTAACTCTAAATACAAATAATAGAATAGTCTATAATTCTATATAACGCGAACCCCATTAGTATAGTATTATAGGTACTTAATGTACCCCAAAATAGTACCTCAATCAAAAGTTACTTTATCAAAACCAGCATTTTAAGCTCGTTACCAACGAAACTTATCCTAAGGGCACTTTAGAATTCTTCTAGGAAAAAACTTGATAGACATTTCAGTAGATACTTCTTATCTGTTTGTGACAAGGCTAAGGAAGAAGGAAAAATTAATTTCAATTTGAATAAGTGAGAACTAAACTGTTTAACAGTAAGTATTTCTATGTTACGAAGCGACTCGCGCTTGACTTTTAGTAACCGAGTACCGATACTCTATGAATGTGTGCGTGAAATCGAATAGCATCAGCACATAGCATGCACTCGCACACTCACTCTTCCGACTTCTGTCTGAGTAGGTACCGAGAGCTCTTGGTACTTGGGGACCACAAACAAAGCGCGTGTCGCTTAATGAGATAAAAAAAAACTATGAGATTACGAGTTGCATTTAAAGAATAATAAATGTTAAGAATAGACAATACAAATGTTTTCATCATCACTACATTTTATAAAACAAAGTCACTTTTACTTTCCCTATGTCGCTTTGTATGATTCTATCTTTAAAACTTTGCCAACGGATTTTGATAGGGTTTTTTTTAATAGATATAGTGATTCAAGGGGAAGGTTTATATTTATAATAAAATTCATTAAATAGTGGAGAAATACTATTATGTTTGAGGTTTGTAATGTGCTTTCGTAAATAATATTTTTTATCCGCGTTTGCAATACGCAGGCTGAACCCTACGAGATTTATCAAAATAATGTACTATATATTGTACACATTGAAAACGTCTACAAAAAGTCAAGACATATATCTATCTCTTATGGATATCCCACAATAACATTTTCATCCCACCATCTCAGAAAGAGTATTTTTAATCTTCAATATCTGAATGGAAAAGCCGTTTTTATTCTCTAGAGGATAAAGTAAATTGAATTTAGAACATCGTGTGCACTAAGTTTGTAAATTAAAAAAAAACATTAAACCTATTTTATTTATTAACTCAGACTCGGAACCTTCTTGGTGTTCTTTTTTCAATTTTCTTTGTACGCGGTTCTTTACGTGGCATTTTTTCACGTCATTGTTAAACCTTATAATTAAAAAAAAGAAACTTGAAAACAAGTGAAAAACTAAAATGAGTGATTCTAGCGACGAGGAAGTTTGTTTGACGCCAACAGAATTGACTGAAACTAATAATAATGCGCAAATGAGCTTTCTACCTCAACAATCACGCGAGAAGTATTTAAAACAGTACGATATGTTCAACACGTGGCGACTAGCAAAAGGAGCCAAAACTTTCTCAGAAAACGTTTTGCTGGCATATTTTATAGAATTATCCGAGAACAAGAAAGCAAGCACTCTATGGAGTACGTATTCGATGTTAAAAGCAACAATAAAGATGAAAAAAGACATACATATCGATACCTATCTTAAATTAGTAGCATTTTTAAAAAGAGCCTCATCTGGTCATCATCCAAAAAAATCGAAGGTTTTCACAGTATCTGATATTGAAAAGTTTCTTAACGAAGCACCCGATTCCGTGTATTTGGCGGCAAAAGTAAGTCAGTTGCACATTCAGTATCTACTTAAGTACATATATTAATATCAATTAAATAGTATACTTAGTAAATGTTGATAGGCATAATTATGCGTTCATATAAATTTTATTCATTTATCTACTACAATACTCTTTACATTGCAGGTTGTTCTTATTATTGGAATAAACGGAGCATGTCGAACTAATGAACTAAGACAACTTAATGTCAAAAACATTGAGAAACATTCAGATGACTTACTATTAATTAATTTACCTAATACAAAGACAAAAAGAGACCGCAACTTTGTCATTCGCAAGGAATACGTAACGATTGTTGAGAAATATCAAGCCTTACGGCCGCCTAACACTCCAATCAACTACAGTATCGCAATGGAAAGTGTGTTAGACAGCCTATGGGTACTAATAAAATTGGCAGTATCCCACGAGAAATAGCAACATTTCTTGAACTTCCAGAACCCCTGTTGTACACGGGTCATTGTTTCCGACGAACTTCAGCCACACTTTTGGCTGATTCCGGAGCTGATCTCCTGTCCTTTAAGCGCCACGGAGGCTGGAAGACCAATGCAGTTGTAGAGGGATACATAGAGGATTCCATCCAAAATAAGTCTAAAATATGTGAAGGCATCGTAGTTGACAGCCTCCGTGGCGTAGCGGTAGCGGACGCGGCCGCTGCGCAAGGTGGCGCGGGTTCGATCCCTGCACAGTGCAAGTATTTGTATGCATGAATATGAATATTTGCACTGGTCTGGTCGTGCCTCGGAAAGCACGTTAAGCCGTTGGTCCCGGTTGCCATACGAACATCTAGTGGCAGTCGTTACGGGTTGTTGGAACCCTCAAAAGTCCAACAATTGGTCTAACTACAATGCTTCGATGTCGCCTTTGGGTTGTGGAGGTCAGACGGCAGTCGCTTCACGGAAAATGTCGAAGTTTAGCCATATCAGCAGTTGGACTGGTAAAGCGGACCCCAGACTCCAAAGCTCAAAAGGCTTCGGATGCGACTGGGATTGGCGCTGGGATGATGATGATGATGTGAAGGCATCGTAGGAGCCATTACATTGAAAGAGCCTCAATCGGAAACTTGGACTGGCCCTTCTACATCAAAAATAAGCCGTTATGAAACACCTAACCATCTCCCTCTCTCTCCAACATTCACGCCAAGGGAATCCGATGAATCGGTACAACTATTAAGTATGACAGACAGTTTACCGAAAAACAGTACACAAGTGACTAACACCAATATTACAGTACCAAACAAAAATATTACACTCAATTTAAATAACTGTTGCAACGTTACTTTAAAATTTTCTTAATTATACTTTAGTATTATTTTATTATAATTTAAAGATTATTCTGTAATACTTACCTGTCATAATGTAGTAATTAATACCTAAATTGAAATAAAAGTGTACCTATCTTGTGATTGTAAACATTTTTTTATTGCATTTAGTCATTTCCTCGCTGAGGTGGAATGAAAAGTTACGTGTTGCACTCGAGTGCAAAGATTTTTCACCTCGTGACCTTTTGATTCCCTCGCTAACGCTCAGGATTCTAATTTTGAATCCTTCGCTTGCTCGGTCATCAAAATTGAACACGCGGTTAAAAAGCAACTTTGCACTCTTGTATAACCAATAACTATTATTTGTCATTTACTTTTTATGACAAATATTGGCTAATTTTCGGAGCGATTATAACCAATGCAGCATTATTCCTTATCTTATTTAATACCTTAAATACATTGTTGATTTAATCTAGATATATATACAGCATATGATTTAAATGAATATTTTCGGAAATACTACACATAAAAAAATTGGGATGTCATGATTTTCGGCGGTACACGGCGCGACTTTCGCGGCGGTTTTTCATACAACGTTCACAGTTTTTCTGTAGTGTATTTTGTATGTAGTATCAGCATTGTACCCGTGCGAAGCCAGGGTGGGTCGCTAGTATGACATAAGCACATATATTTGTGTCGTATGAAACTATATTCACAGTACTTTTTCAATATTAATGAGACAGAAAAATAAATTTCAAATAACGTCACTAAGCTTGAATTAATTTTTAATGCATGATCGAACTCTACATCAAAGTCAGCCTTTTGAAGTACTGGTTCACAATGCGTACTTATTCGTCAACTGGCGAACATCAACTCGCGAGCGCGCACGAGTTGGCACCTTCCAATTTTACCTATTTTTTGTCGTCAAGTCGCTCGACCGCGAAAGTCTGACATATTTATTTACATTCAGCTACATAAACGTCTCATAAAATATATATTATAGGTACCCACTTTGAATACGTAAGACATTCTATACGACTTTAAATTGAAAAAAAATTCGTTCTGAATATTGACAGCCTCCGTGGCATAGCGGTAGCGAACGCGGCCGCTGCTCAAGCAGGCGCGGTTTCGACCCCAGCACAGTGTAAATATTTGTATCCATGAATATGAACATTTGCACCGGTCTGGTGAAACAACGAACATTTAATAACTGTCGTTACGGGTTGTTGGAGCCCTCAAAAGTCCAACAATTGGTCTAACTGCAATTCTTCGATATCACCTCCGGGTTGTGGAGGTCAGATGGCAGTCGCTTCACGGAAAATATCGAAGTTTAGCCAAAATCAGCAGTTAGACTGGTATAGCGGAACCCAGACTCCAAAACTGAAAAGCTACGGATGCGACTGGGATTAACGCTGAGATGTTGATGATGATCGTTTTGAATTTGAACATACAATAATATAATACTTCCTTTTTATCTAATAATTATCAGCTATGTTAGATAGTAATAATAAATCGTACGTGGTGCGTGCTTGATCGTGTATAAACTAGCGGTATATCAACATTTACCAATGAAAGAGGTCGGAAGGTGCTTGCACTTCAAAATGAATCTTGAAACACTTCCGCGTTTTTTTTTTTTAAATAATTATAAACTAGTGCTTGACTGCCATCCCGCCTGATAGTAAGCAGTAATGCAATCGTTAATGGTAAAGCGCACTAGTTTATTAAGCCTATTCACTTAAAAAACTAAGGAATAGGAAGGATGACGGCAGTTGAGCGAGGTGATGCAATGTTAAACCCAAGACCAACACGACCAAACGAAGCTGCGCTAGAGGGAGATTGATCTGGAGATTCTCCACGACCAAACTCCCGACACAAAAACATTTGGCGCATCGTACCCGCCACACATCGCAATACAACTGCTCAGAACTGTCCTCCGTACGGCTTCACCAGACATCATGCCGGAACACGACGAATCGCTTGGCGGCAAGACTTTCTGGTGGGTGTGATGTTACGGCCTACCACCGAGAACAAAGCCGCGGACTACACGAGCAAAGCCGCAGACTATAGTTAGTTATTGGTTTCAATCCGTTCTTATATTACTGTACTTTTTATACACGTTTATTACTGTAATTTTACGCTAGGTACCTACACGCCGCGCAAAATGTGTTTCCACCTTAACCACAACGGCAAACCACCTATTACCGAACAAATATTGCCCCTCTGATAAAGCCGTCGAAGTTTTGTAAGAATCATCATCATCAATCTTTCTTATCGTCCCACTGCTGGGCACAGGTCTCCTCTCATACAGAAAAGGATGGAGCGTAATCACCACGCTTGCTCAATGCGGGTTGGCGATTTTAGACTTATAAAGTCCAGGTTTCCTCAAGATGTTTTCCTTCACCTTCAGTCATTGGTGTCCAAGATATACTTAGAAAGTACATATAACTTTAGAAATGTGACTTTGATACTTGCCTGACCTGGAATCGAACCCGCGCACTCATTCTTGAGAGGCTGGTGTTTTAACCACTAGGCCACCACGACATATTAAGAAAAAAGAGAAGAATAAAAAAGAAAAATGAAAGAAATTATTGATAGCCAGTATGTAAGAATAAAAAAGAAAAAATGTAAGAAATTGTTGATGGCCAGTCATCTTAATTTTAATATTAGTTCACTATAAGGAAAACCACTATACATATAACAGGTAGGAGAGAGAATAAAGAAATACATAATATACACATATCAACAATGCATAGGGATATTTAATGTTTACCTTATTTTACAAAATTCTGTAAATATTTTGTTAAAACAATTTTACATGAAATTGAAGTTTATTGTTTATTACTTGGAACGAGTAGTTGTTGACGTACGAGTTTTGGGTGTAACCTTTACTTTGTATATAATGGATTTTATAAAGGTAATTATGAAAATGAAAGTCAAAACTAACAAAAACAGGCATTTAATTAAATTTAGTAATCAGTACTTCCTCCCCGAACATTAATTAGAGTTCGGCCTCGATTATTTAGGTTCAAAAACAAATTATCCAAATCGAGCTGCTATAGAAAATAAAGGTCTGTTTCTGATTATAAATCAATAACTTTTTTATTTCTGAATATTATGATCTTGCATAAATATAGAATAGTGTATATGGCATCAAATTTATTATGATTGAATTTTAAAACCAAAAAAAACACGTTCAAAATTTGTCAAAAAAAATTTAATCGTTTTGTTTTTAACAATGAATACTATTGTTTTAATGTTTACATAAACCAAATATCATATAGTACAGACGACAGCACATCAAGCTATTACAATCTGTCAGATTTCCTTATTAGAATTTCAACTTTATCTCTAAAGCATTAAGAGGGAACTCTAGTTGTGCTTTCTCTATAAATAAATAAATAAATATATACGGACAAATCACACAGATTGAGCTAGCCCCAAAGTAAGTTCGAGATTTGTGTTATCGGATACTAACTCAACGATACTATATTTATAATAGATACAGATATAGATAAACATCCAAGACCCAGGCCAATCAGGAAAAGATCGTTTTTCATCATGACCTGGCCGGAGATCGAACCCGGGGCCTCCACGTCGCAGGCAGGCGCGTTGACCGCTGCGCCACGGAGGCACTGCGGTTAACATTTTTGTCTGCCTTACGTATTCTAAGAAACTCGAAAATAAGGTCTTATTTTCACTATCAGCAAATCTTAACGTTTCCACAAGTTTAGCTTGTGTTCCTTCTCCTATCGAAGGTAACACTTGAAGATACGCATAGTAGGCATTCAAATCCATGTCATAACTAATGATGTAAACAGCAACATTTCAAACCGAAATAGATAACGAGCGGTTTTCCGTTTTCTGACTTTTATCACATTCCGCAGCTTTTTTTATTTGATTATGTTAATGGATAGCTAGGCTCTAAATCAACATTAAATGTAAAACACGGGTAAACGTGGGTAAATGTCTCGAAGTAAGTTAAAAAAAAAATTTCACCGTATTTTATTTTGCTATTATTTTAAGGTAAACGTTAACACCATATTCAATATAATTATACTAGTATTAGTTGGTTCATATTTTTGAAAAGACAGGGTGTCCAGAAATATGTAGGTAATACATTACACCTTTTCCTGTAATGTCTAACTTTTCTAAGTTATATGTACTTTTTAAGTATATCTTGGACAACAATGACTGACTATAAGGTGAAGGAAAACATCTTGAGGAAGCCTGGACTTTAAGTCTGCAACTCCAATCCGCATTGAGCAAACGTGGTGATTATGCTCAATCCTTCTCTGTATGAAAGGAGACCTGTGCCCAGCAGTGAGACGATAAAAAGGTTGATCATGATGATGAATCTCCAAGGTTTAGGCAGACATTTACCTATAGTATATCACTGTAGTGAGGCAGTATAGTAAGGGTAGAGCCTATTGCAGGAAGTCAGACTTCTGGCTGATAAATTCCTGGTGGAAAAACCCAACAACATTTTCTTAACCTGGGAATCGAACAAAGGACCTCAGGTACAGTAGTAACCCTTTTTGTATAATAATTAGATTCTGTCTGCGACCACATCCGATGAAAAATTTTGCTCCCTCGACCTACTGCGCAATCACGTCGCATCACCCGCGCTGTTACTTCATTTTCGCTTAGGGTTTTTTTATTAATTTTTTACTCGACTACTACGACTTTTAGCATCATGTCTATAGCCTTCCTCATAAATTGGCCTATGGTAAAAGACTATAATGAATATAAATATGCAAAAAGACTTCTCGAATCCAACTGGTAGTTCCAGGGATTAGCGCGTTCAAACAAACACAAACAAACAAACTCTTCGCCTTTATTATTAGTACAATATTTTTTTGCGGATGGGTATCATCAAATTATGATGAGTAACTCCTTGGCTTGGTGGCTTAAAGCAACTTCATTTCAAAGAAAATAAGTTAACAATTTATTTAAAATCATTACACACTGTGTCTTCTTTTTTCCATCAAAAACCTTTCATGAAAGGGTTCTAAAAAAAAGTTAACCGTTTGAAATAAACTAGCGAAACAAGATGGGAAGTTTGCACAAAACATAAAACTTGAAAGTGCAAGAAGAAATGTCATTACAGGCAGGGGTGAGAGGAAATTTGGCCCCTTTCCTCTTCATTTATAATATTAGCAAACTCCCGCGGAAACTTCCTTAATTAGACTCGCGTTAACCGAAACTTAATGTGAAGTACAGTCAACTTCTGCTCTTTTAAAGTCACGTAGATTCAACTCGCAATAACTTATAACTCTTTTAGAGTTTGGTCCAGTGAGAAACTTGGATATCTCGGCCGACTTCTTACACTCGGTCTCGTTACAAGCGCACTCATATGAAGAAACGCTAATACGAACTAAGTTAGGTTTCTAAGATTTTATAATAAGCTACTTTACTTGGTTACTACTTGCAAAAACAGCGCTAATACCGTTATTGTTAAATATGTATTACTATTAGTATGTCGTGGATCGCCGAAATTATTTGAAGAAAAGTTGCTCATGTGATTTACGTAGTAGAGGGGCAAACGCTTGTGACTTTTTTTTGTAATGGCGGCACATGGACAGAGTCGCTTTGGAAAGTGGGGTTCGTCGAACGGTCATTGTGCCTCGAGACGCGGACCAAGGCACTTCTCCAAACCGAAACTGTCGGTTTGTCAAGATTGGAGGGTATATCTACACGTCGTGCTTCAATTCAAAACTCACCTGCGAAATGGAACCCGTATCACCACACCAAGATGCTAACAACCCTAACGCTCCGCCGTCGCTGACTCCGACAAGTATATAACATAACGCCAATCCCGAAATTTTGTGGATGAGTGTGGGTTTGTAAATCGACTAAATAACAGAATATATCATAAGAGTATCCGTCATGCCACATTCACGATATATTTTATCAAACTTGCATTGCCTGGAGGAAGTTCCTGTTTCACGCAATAACTCAGCTGTATGAGATAATAGTATTTTCTTCAGGGTTGGTACCAAGCTCGGTACATCGAGCACGCTATGTAGTAAATTCTCGATCAACGTTCCAATGAACTTACATTCCAAATTGTGAACATCGGAACAGTTTGTAACTTTAAGTCCGAAAGGCATAACATTTGGTACAAGCGTAGTCTTCGGTGTATACATATATTAACAATAACAATGGCGCCGAATCTCTTGTTCACAAACTAAACTAAATTTAAGCTCAGTCCATCTTTTTCTGTATATTTCATTAAGAAAAGGACAGAAGATAATATTTTAGTTTAGACCTGTCAAATTAGTGTCAAATTAGTGGTAAGCGTTTCGCTTCCTCTTTTGTACCGCGTACATCGAGGGACTGGAACAATTTGAGTGTCTTCAAGGCTAGAGTGAATAGGCTCTTAATAAACTAGCGCGCTTTACCATCAATGATCGCATCACTGCTTACCATCAGGCGGGATTGCTGTCAAGCGCTAGTTTATAACATATAAAAAAAAAAAAAATTAGTCTGCACCTGACGTAAATTGATGTATTTTTGGTCGCCATGTTTTATAATCGCGTCTAAACTGTCCATGGAATATCTTAATTTGACAGGATTAAACTAAAATGTTATCTTCTATCATTTTTTTATCGAAATAGAAAAAGAATATGGAGCTAATATAAAATTAGTTTAGTTTGTGAACAAGAGAATCGGCGCCAATGATTTTCATTTTGACTGTTAAACTAAAACTGCGATAGTAAGAAATTTGAGGAGACCACTTTCTCCAAATATCTTAAAAAAGCATTGGATTAGCAATATTAATTAGCTCAAAATTATTCAGATTGTGATTAAATATGTGATACGAAATAAGGGTTCTGAATCAAGCAAAAAAATTATAGATCAAGACGACATAAGTTGCAAATGAGGGTAGTTTTGGGCGTGAATCCTAACTCATTTAAAATACGCTGAATGGTTTAATTAAGAGGGCCAGCGGTGTGTGAAATTGTAAACGTATGTGAAAACATTCGGCGGTTTCTGGGCGACCACCTCACCCTTTATATTTACCTGTTACAGATATTGACCGTAAATTTAATACTTTTAATGGGTATGTTTCTACGTAATAACACACGATAGTCCTCCCTTCACTAAAGTATCTTACGATACTGTTACAGGACCGTTTAGGTAGACATTAAATTGATACATGACTTCGGAAAGCCTGCCCATTATTTTTGTATTTATTTGACTTCAGCTTTCATATATCACAGTGCGATACTTTATATGTGTCACCGCTTCTTGAAAAACTATATATTAGTATTTTTAATACGAAATATTTTGAAAGAAATCTCTTTAGGTGGTAAACAAGCCAAAGCATATTTTTTTCGTAATTAATTAAAATATATATTAATTAAAAAAAACTTTGACAGCCTCCATGGCGTAGCGGTAGCGAACGCGGCCGTTGCCCAAGGAGGCGCGAGTTCGATCCCCGCACAGTACAAATATTTGTATGCATGAATATGAATATTTGCACTGGTCTGGTCGTGCCTCGGAAAGCACGTTAAGCCGTTGGTACCGGTTGCCATACGAACATCTAGCGGCAGTCGTTACGGGTTGTTGGAGCCCTCAAAAATCTAACAATTGGTCTAACTGCAATGCTTAGATATCGCCTTCGGGTTGTGGAAGTCAAACGGCAATCGCTTCACGGAAAATATCGAAGTTTAGCCAAAATCAGCAGTTAGACTGGTAAAGCGGACCCCAGACTCCAAAGCTGAAAAGCTACGGATGCGACTGGGATTAACGCTGAGATGATGATGATGATTAATTTAAAAAAAAAACTTTAATACATCACTACATATTACAAAACAAAGTCACTTTGACTTTCCCTATGTCCCTTTGAATGATTCAATCTTTAAAGCTATGCAACGGATTTTGATAGGGTTTTTTTTTAATAGATAGAATGATTCAAGAGGAAGGTTTAAGTATACGTATAATAACATTCTTTAAATTGTGGAGAAATACTATTATTTTTGAGCTTTCTAATGTGATGTCGTAAATAATTATTTTCTTTCCGCGTTTACAATGAAACGCTGGCTTAACCTTACGAGATTTTTATATATATATATATTACTGGCTTTCCGCCCGCGGCTTCGCCCACGTGGAGTTCGGTTATATCGCGCTTTTCAGATTTCCCTCGGGAACATCATTTTTTTCCGGGATAAAAGGTAGCCTATGTTCTTTCTCAGGGTCTAAAGATTGTCTGTGCCAAATTTCATCAAAATCGGTTGAGAGGTTTAAGCGGGAAAGCGTAACAGACAGAGAGACAGACAGAGTTACTTTCGCATTTATAATATTAGTATGGATAAACTAGCGCTTGACCGCAATCCTGCCTGATGGTAAGCAGTGACGCAATTGTTGGTGGTAAAGCACACTAGTTTATTAAGAGCCTATTCACTTTAGCCTTGAAGACACTCAAATTGTAGTCCGACGGAAACACCGCCGCTGGCAAATTGTTCCAGTCCCTCGATGTACGCGGTACAAAGGAGGAGGCGAAACGCTTCGTCCGGATCGTAGTGGTGTTAACAACGTAAGGGTGGAAACCAGCCGTACGACGGGTCGTCCGCTGGTGGAACGGGGATGGGGGAATTAAATCATGCAATTCCCTCGCACACTCCCCGAAATGCATCCTAATAAAAATAATGTACTAAGTATTGTACACATTGAAAAGGTATACAGAAAAGTCTGCGATAGTATATGTCAATCTCTTATGGATATCCCACAAAAACATTTTTTTGTTTACTTTTTACGATAAATGCTAATTTTTGAAGCGATTTTAACCAATAATCCTTATCCAATTTAATACCTTAAATAAATTGTTGATTTAATATAGATCTATATCGCCCTTTACAGCATATGATTTAAATAAAAATTGCAGGGCGTAGCGTTTGGAGTGGCGGCGCGCGGACCGTTAATTTTTTTTATACAACGTTCACAGTTTTTCTGTAGTGTATTTAGTATCAGCACTGGTGCAATACCCGTGCGAAGCCGAGGCGGGTTGCTAGTTCTGTATAAAATCTTTAGTCCGCCTAAATGAAAGGAGCGTAATGGATGCGATAAAATAAAAAAAAAGACAGTATTTTTCTTTTAATAATGAAAAAAAGGTTTTATATTTCGATCTCATATAAATACGTAAAAGATTATCTTTTTTTTTTAACAATTATAAACTAGTGCTAGACTGCAATCCCGCTTGATGGTAAGCAGTGATACAATCGTTGATGGTAAAGCGCACTAGTTTATTAAGCCTATTCACTTAAAAAACTAAGAAATAGGAAGGATGACGGCAGTTGAGCGAGGTGATGCAATGTTAAAGTCAAGACCAACACGACCAAACGAAGCTGCGCTAGAGGGAGATTGATCTGAAGACTCTCCACGACCAAACTCCCGACACAACAACATTTGGCGCATCGTACCCGCCACACATCGCAACACAACTGCTCAGACCCGTCCTCCGTACGGTTGATTTAAGATGAACACACGGAAGATTATCGATTTGAGGGAATTGTTTTGGGCCAGTTTGAGTAGCTTTGTATTATCCAGCTAAGTATAATCAGCGTTACAATCGCGGGGTCTGATTACGTGTCAGAAACAAAACGTTCTCCAAAGCTCTTGTGAGAGAAGCTGGACAGTGAATTGTTGAAAAGTGAACAAATTCCATTAACGGAAGTGGAATTAAAGCCGGCTTGCTTGATAACTCAGCTGCGAGTGAAGTAATTCATACAAACTCGTTACTCGCCGAGTGATCATGCTTTTAGATTGGACCCACAAAGGATTATTGTGCCTTAGCTTTAATATGTCAGTGCGCAAACGGATCATTTGGATCCTCTCTTGTGGAAGAGACGAATTTAACGAACCTTATTTTATTTACTTCAAAGTTATGCGGAAATAATTTCTACAGTCAATACAATAACATTATTTGTAAACGTAAAATTAGTTAGAAATAACAAAGAAGCACTTTCTCATGATGAACTTGTATACACTGTCTGGCCAAACTTAAAAAAAAAAAACTAAAAGACTATAAAAAAAAAAAAAAAAAAAAAATTATATATATATATTATAAACTAGCGCTTGACCGCAATCCTGCCTGATGGTAAGCAGTGACGCAATCGTTGATGGTAAAGCGCACTAGTTTTTTAAGAGCCTATTCACTCACAGACTGTAGAATAGTCTTGAAGATACTCAAATTGTAGTCCGACGGAAACACCGCCGCTGGCAAATTGTTCCAGTCCCTCGATGTACGCGGTATAAAGGAGGAGGCGAAACGCTTCGTCCGGATCGTAGTGGTGTTAACAACGTAAGGGTGGAAACCAGCCGTACGACGGGTCGTCCGCTGGTGGAACGGAGATGGGGGAATTATATCATGCAATTCCCTCGCACACTCCCGAAATGCAAATTATTTAATATTTATTAATTTTTTTTTATTCCAGAATAGACATTAAACTGGCAACTTGGAATGGCAATAAAGAATTCCTTCTAGTATTTTACAGAGATAAGTGATTCACGTAAACGCTTTGACTTAGATTAGGCATACCTTATCATGGACCTCCGCAGAATCCACAATGCTAATCGCATTTATACCCTTTAAATTAAAAATAGTTATAATTTGCAGAGCCTTTTTCAATTATACTACAATAATATTATGAAAAGTTTGTTTTTTTGAACGCACTAATCTCAGAAACTGCGGGTTCGAATTGAAAAATTATTTTTGTGTTGGATACTCTATTTACCGAGAAAGGCTTTAGGCTATATAAGAACATGCTATGACTAATAGGAGTTAGGAATCAGTGAAAAATATAGAAAAGACGAGAAGGGTGGAATTATACGTCTTTGAGGGCTTCCGTTGCGTGACTACTACGTGAAACTATTCCATAAATGTATCCAAAAAATATGTAATAAACTTCTTAATCGGGATCAAAATAACAGTAATTGACGCGGACAAAGTCGCGGCCAATAGCTAGTAAAAATATAAAATTTCTATACACAATATACGTAAATTAAGGAAGTTATAACTTTAAACTAATCATCACAGGCGCTTGCGACTTTTTGGCTTCGGACGACCGTAACGAGTGTCAAAGATCCAAGATTGAACACCGGCAGCCTAATTGCGTAACACACTATTACCCTCAATGTGAATCATTTTGAAGTATATTGCTAATTCATTGGTCCACGTGTTCGAAAAAATGTCTGCTCAACAACATAATGAATGTTGTTGAACTGTCAAAATGAAACCCATTGCTACTGATAGTATGTTACGTAATTAGCCTGCAGGACCTATTGCTTAACGTGTTTTCCGAGACACGAACCGGTCTCGGTAGGTAAAAAGGGTTACCCATCCGCGGACCGACCGTAGTAAGCGTAGCTTAACCTGATCAATATACCCGTGCGGCTGTCGATCTATACTTAGTCACGAGCCCCTTAATTCTTTTTCGGCTCGGCTTAACAACGAGTGTTGAAAATTCGGTGCGCAATAAAATCTGAACGCGATATTATTACGTCCACGCAATATTACTGTGTTGGCACCGCTTACGACTTACCTAATAAACTAGCGCGCTTTACCATCAACGATCGCATCACTGCTTACCATCAGGCGGGATTGCGGTCAAGCGCTAGTTTATAACTTATAAAAAAAAACCTACACTTTAACAATCGGTATACCTACCTACTAAAATTGTTTTGTTTTCATTCCAGTCCAATTAGGTAAGAATAGCTGACTTATTTTATAGCCATATAAAACAAGATTATTCCAATAAAATCATTTTTGAAATTGCCTCAACATTTCATGCGATTACGTCGAACAAGCAAGTTTCTCAAACTTTTTCTATTTGTTACGTTGGAGGAGATAAATCCAATTTACTGAATAACTTAATTAGACAAGATTTAAAGCCCGAAAACTTCTCATGAAGATAAATATTTATTTTTTCTGAGAAATTACCTATCAACAAATAAGTGTTTACCTAAGAACATTGTCAATTTAACTTAGGCTTAATAAATTATTAAAAGTGGTTTTCTTATTTTTATTGTGAAGACCATAGTGACAAAACAACCTTGAGAAATTTATTAGGTACCTATATTTCTACAGGCGGGATGTCGTGTTCTGGTTTGATATCTCGTGAAGCCGTACGAAGGACGGATCTGAGCAGTTGTGTTGCGATGTGTGCTGGGTACGATGCGCCAAGTGTTATTGTGTCGGGAGTTTGGTCGTGAAGAGTCTCCAAATCCATCTCCTTCTGGCGCAGCATCGTTGGTCGCGTTGTTGGGTTTAACATTGCATCACCTCGCTCAACTGCCGTCTTCCTTCCTATTCACTAAATTTTTTAAGTGAATAGGCTTAATGAACTAGCGCGCTTTACCATCAACGATTGCACCACTGCTTACCATCAGGCTGGATTGCACTGGTTTATAATTATTAAAAAAAGGACCGATAAAACTTCAAGCAAGTAGGTTTAAAGTCAAGAGGTGTGAAGTTCACTCACCCTCCATAGAAAAGGGAGTATCCTCCGACCAGACTGTTTTTTTCTGGCGGGCACATGTTCACTGGTTGATGTCGTGAACTTGTATGCGTGCTAGTTACACAGTAAACTTTGCTTGCGAGATGCAGAATTTGCGTGACGTCAGTATGACGCGTTGTTCGCATGTAGCGTTAGTAAGAGTAAAAACTTAAATCGTTTTTAAATTGTGTTATTCCAAGCAGCACATAGCTGGGTTCATCAATCAAATTATAACTTAACACATCAGTGTTATCTTTTACAGAAGATAAATAACCAAATGACTTTCATTAAATTAATTCTAAATTTAAATTGTTAGGGCAAGAAGTAGATTGGATGAACTACGTGTAAACAACAAGAAAGGATAAACTTCCTTCACTCAATCAAGGAAAAACCGCCATGTTTGTTTTTCAACGCTGTCACCGTCTGCTACATCAAAGTTTCCCCGATTTTCGTCAGCCGAGAATACGATGATTGATGAACTAGTGCACCCGGAAGCCGTTCTGGCGAGGAGAAAAAAACTTTGTCTTCGCAAGCGGAAGCCGCATTGTTTTTTTTTTTTCTCAGTTTGACAACGGAAACAGGAAAACAACCAACATCTCGTCGATAAATTGCTCGCGCCATTGAGTTTGCCCAACTCTTTATTGACATAAAAAAATGTAGAATGAAGTGTTTTGTACTTATTTGATATAAATTTAATTTGATTGGCGACGCTCTGCTCACAGCGTAGAGTGAATGGTGTCGGCGTTTTATTTTCTGTTTCACCAGTGTATGAGTTATTACGTGATTGAAAAGGTACAGTCACAAGCAAAAGTATATTACTATGCTCAGATCAGGAATAACTGATGTCATGCTCTATTCTTTTATATCTATTTTCAAGAAGACAGCAAATATGTGAATATTTGCTGTTTTGTACCTATATGCCTACAAATATTCACATATATGCTGTCTTTTATCGTCGTATAATGCCGCACTTATACGACCAGGTTTAGAAGCAGAAGCGATTTTCAAGAGCTGAACTAGGTAAAAAGCTTGTTAAGAAGAAAGTCAGCTTTTAAACAAATCTAAGCACCTTACCAAATGATAATTCATTGATACTTTCATTTACTGTGGTTTACTTTTATTTTATTTAATAGTTTCTAAGTACGGACAATAGCAGGTCAAGCTACCCCAAACTGTCAGATATTCCCAATCAACCTTGAACCTTAATGCTTTAGAGATAAAGTTGAAAATCTTATAAGGAAATCAACAACACAACAACAGTATACAACAATATATTATGTACAAGCACATAATAAAAATTGTGTTTCGCTGTCAATAGGAAACCTAGTAAGCAAACTTTGAGCTAGAAATAGGCAAGCCTTTTATGCGAGATATATCCGATATTAATTTATGCATCCTGAGAGCATCCTACACATCTTTGTCAAGCCGACAGATTGACAGTTCTAATCCTGGCCCTTATATGCCTTCCGCGAGTAATCATAAACAGGGTGTATCTGACATCGTAACGCAAACTTCGCGAAAAGGCTAGACCGCATGCCACTAATGTAATTATGATAGTCATTTATGTCGTAAATGAACGGTTACAGAATACACAGTGTTTAAAAAAATGTGTCGGCTCGGCTTTTGAACGTTGCAAGCGTGCCGCCGTGCGAGTTTGTAGGTATGACGTTGATCCCTGATGTGAACTCTATTAAATCAGCTGATAAGATCGTTTTTCGCGTTTTGTTTTCATTGCGCTTTTTTATGTAATTAACGAATAATTTAATTTTGACTTTAAAATCTTATTGGGTTATAAAAGTATAGCAATTGTGAATGGTCTGAAGTGAAAAAAACTACATTTATTTTTTTTTAATCATGAAAAAGCCGACGAAAAATTCCACCACTGGGGGGTTCAGAATCATGTACTGGATCCATGGTACTCGTTTGTGCGTCGATGTCAGATACACCTTTATATGTTATCTTCTTGAGAAGAGATATGAATGATTGAAGCGGAAACCAGAGAGATAATTCTCATAATTTTATGAACGTCCACAGTCTGAACTCAGTCTGTATCCGTCAGAAATACGTCCATTTTCCCTACCTTAATGACAACTTTTTGACATTGATTATCTCTGAGTAAAGTAGACTTGACGTTTTTAAGGCGGCTCCAGAGGAAAAACACACCGCAAGCCGTTTTTATGTAGTTTTCCGGAGCTATCTACTCTTTATCCAAAAGAAATATCAACTTATTAAAAATACGTACATTTTCTCCATAATCTTGGCTCCAAAATTGTAGATTTTATTTTTTTATTTTACTATGTATAATGTTTAAATAATTCCTTCACAACGAAACCACTGACAAGAGAAATAATTATCATAAACGTGCATCTCCTCGGAAAGTAAGCATTATTTAGATTGCGTTCTTACACTAATGGCTAGGTAATTTCATGACGAACATTATTGTAGAAATATTTTTTTAAAACGACCAAAATCAAAATTTTGTTCAACAATCTGAGCGCATTCGCCATCATTTCTGTTGCCCGGGCTATTGAGATTCAGTATGCCACAAGCTCTAGAAGGGGGAACCCGTGTCGTTCGTCATCGCGCGCTCCGCTAGCATAAGCGGGCGGCGCGTGAGCGAGAAAGCATCTGCTTGCTCGCTCACGCACCGCATGTCGCATAGAGTATAATACTATCTTAGAGTGTCTCTGTTATTGATGTTTATTTTGGTGTTCGTTTTTTTAACCGATTTCAAAAAGGAGGAGGTTGCTCAATTATATGTTTTTTATGTTCAATTTTTAACCGACTTCAAAAAGGAGGAGGTTACTCAATTCGACCGTATATGTTTTTTTTTTATGTTTGTTCGCGCATAACTTCGTCATTTATAAACCGATTCTGATAATTCTTTTTCTGTTGGAAGGAAGGCGTTCCCAAGGTGGTCCCTTGATAAGGATATCAAGGTTTGATGGTGGAAGTCCAGAGAAAACAAGCGGAACTTTCAAAAATTGGGGGCGACTAGTGCATTTCTCAGCATTTTCATTAAATATTTTAAAGCACTACAATTTAATAAAGGTCTGGAGTAGATCTGATGATGGAGCCGAGAGACAGTCGAAGGAACTCCTCAACAATTGACAGCAGCTACCTTGTGGTTGGGCTCGATTAATTTGTATTGATAAGAACTTTACGCCTAGATGGGTTGCGACTCTCATAAGAGCTCTAATGATGAAGACAAAGGCCAGTTCCGGGAACTCCTCAACGGTTTCCAGTAGCTACTTTGTGGTTGGACTTCATTCATTTATATTAATAAGACCTTTACTCCGATTAGGTTAAAATAATAGTCTACAGTAAATTTAATGATGAAGACCATAGGCAGTTGAGGGAATAGGTACTTACGGGTAAAAATTAAAGTAAACAAAAGTACGTCATTTCCCAACTATATTTGCGTCAGCTTCCAGTCTGACCGGATGCAACTGAATACATAGTACTTTTAACAACTAAAAAATGTAAAATAAAAGCTTTTTTAGAAAAAAAACAACCGATTTCCAAAAACCACTATGTAAAGTGAAAAATAACTAATTTCGGAACTCGGTGTCTAAAACGAATATACCAAACGAAAGACACCAACTTCCGAAATTAGTTATTTTTCACTTTGTAGTGGTTTTTGAAGTCGGTTGTTTTTTTGTAAAAAGTTTTTATTTTTATGTTTGTTTGCGGATAACTTCGCCTAAAATTTGGTATTTCGATGAATTTTTGGGTATTTCGACATGGGTGTCGTGATAAGGGTTTTCGGGAGTGCAGATCACGAATATGACGTAATTTTTGAAATCCAAGATGGCCGACACCAATTTTATGATATTTTGACATGGGTGTCGTGAAAGGGGTTTTTGTGGGTGCTAATTACGAAAATGACGTCATTTTGGAAATTCAAGATGGCCGACACCAATTTTATGATATTTTGACATGGGTGTCGTGAAAGGGGTTTTTGTGGGTGCTAATAACGAAAATGACGTCATTTTGGAAATCCAAGATGGCCGACACCAATTTTATGATATTTTGACATGGGTGTCGTGAAAGGGGTTTTTGTGGGTGCTAATCACGAAAATGACGTCATTTTGGAAATCCAAGATAGCCGACACCAATTTTATGATATTTTGACATGGGTGTCGTGAAAGGGGTTTTTGTGGGTGCTAATCACGAAAATGACGTCATTTTGGAAATCCAAGATGCCCGACACCAATTTTATGATATTTTGACATGGGTGTCGTGACGGGGATTTTCGGGGGTGCAGATCACGAAAATGACGTCATTTTTGAAATCCAAGATGGCTGACACTAATTTTATGATATTTTGACATGGGTGTCGTGAAAGGGGTTTTCGCGGGTGCTAATCACGAAAATGACGTCATTTTTGAAATCCAAGGTGGCCGAAATTATATTTTATGATATTTTGACTTGGGTATCGTGACGGGTTTTCACAGCGCTGATCACGAAAATGACGTCAATTATAAGCTGTGGCATAGCTTCTATTTCTTTATCAAAGTCAAAAATAAAACATCAAATATAGTTTAGTCGCTAAATCGCCATCATTTTTCGCACTCCTTCAATGACGTCACTGGTAAAAAATAAATAAATAAATAAACTACAAAAAAGAAAATACATACTTATACAAATGTATACGTTAATTGGCAAAATAAAAAAAATACTATGTCGTAAATAACTAATAAAAAATTTCCTACTAACTACATACTGCGGAACTCGGTGTGCACACCTTTGCGATTTACCCCGCAGCCACGCGCAGGATTGCGTTTTTTATCTGCATTTTCATGCACATCTGCAGCCCTGCGCGTGAGCGCAGATTCAATGTATAGTACCATGCGTTTCTCCATACAAAATTTGGTACTAGCGAACATCTATCTTATATATAAAATTCTCGTGTCACAGTTTTCGTTCATATACTCCTCCGAAACGGCTTGACCGATTCTCATGAAATTTTGTGAGCGTATTGAGTAGGTCTGAGAATCGGCCAAAATCTGTTTTTTATCCCCCTAAATGTTAGGGGTAGTCCACCCCTATTTGTTTTTTTATTTTTACACAACATTTTTAGTTTCTATTTTATTACAACATACAAAAATACATACAATCCTAAATTTTCACCCTTCTACGATGAATCCTTCAAAACTGATCAATCGTCATTTAATTAGTTTTATTCCCATGGGAAATCTAAAAACGCGATATAACCCAATTCCACGCGGGCGAAGCCGCGGGCGGAAAGCTAGTCCTAATATATAAAGCTGAAGAGTTTGTTTGTTTGAACGCGCTAATTTCAGGTACTACGGGTTCGATTTGAAAAATTATTTTTGCGTTGGATAGCTCATTAATTCAGAAAAGCTTAAGGCTATAAAACATCACGCTGAGACTACCTAATAGGAGCAGAGCATTACTAACTCAACGCGAACGAAGTCGCTGGCGGCCGCTAGTATAAAATAGCTTTACCGCGGCAGCCCCGAGTGCCACATGTTTTTGTTTTATTAGAAAGACGATATCTTCAAGGTAGTCTCATGTTTAGGAAATTAGGGTCTGATGATGGAAGACTAGGTAAATCTAGAAGAAATTTAAAAAATCAAAGGGCGTCTAGGGCTTTTCTAAGTTTTTTCATTAAGTGTTTTAACGCACTACAATTTAGTAAAGTTCGGAGTTGATGATGGAGCCGGGAGACAGCCGAGGGAACTCCTTAACGATTCACATCAGCTGCCTCGTGTTTGTGCTTAATAAATTTGCATTGATAAGAACTTTACACCTAAATGAGTTGTGATCATCATTAAAGCTCTGATGTTGAAGACAAAGGCCAGTTAAGGGAACTCCTTAAAGGTTTACAATAGTTACCTTATGCTTGGACTTATTTCTGTTCATTTATATTGATGAAAACTTTACACCCATATAAGTAGGTTAAAATGAATGTCTGCAATAGATCTGATGATAAAGCCGAGAGAAATTCGAGGGAACTCCTCAATGATTCACAGCAGCTACCTTGTGTAATATCTTGATTAATTTGTATTGATAAGAGCTTTACACCTAGATGGATTGTTATGATCATTAGGAGTCTGATAATGAGGACGAAGGACAGTCTGTTGAGGGAACTCCTCAAAGGTTTACAGTAGCTGCTTTGTGGTTGGACTTAATTCATTTATATTGATGAGAAATTTGCACCCATATGGGTAAAAATTAAAGTCTGAATTACATCAGATGATAAAACCATAGACAGTCGAGGGAATTCCTCAACAATTTACAACACTCTACTTTAACATAGTACAAACACTACCTACTCGTCATGCTTATGCAAACATCAATTAACTGACATCAAGAGACTGAATTTAAGTTGTGTTATTTCATTGCGTTATTTCTAGAAATGCTCATACTTTCATTGTGGTCTTAAAGGAATTAAAGCAAACGAAATAGGTCGTTTGCTTGCAGGCCTTTTCCAAATATGCTGCCGTCAACGTCCAGTCTGATCGGATATTGTATTAGTCGGATGTTTATTATTTTTCTGCGAAAGGAAGCTTTGCGTAAATAATATTATAGTATATGTATTTGTTATTTATTTTGATATACGATAGTTTTATTTTTTACAATTTACGTATTTGTTTTATTAAACGAGAATAATAATATAATTTCAGTCTTGCCTGGTCCAAAAAAAAAATCATGTTTTTTTTTCTTTAATTTTTACCCATATGGGTGCAAATTTCTCATCAATATAAATGAATTAAGTCCAACCACAAAGCAGCTACTGTAAACCTTTGAGGAGTTCCCTCAACAGACTGTCCTTCGTCTTCATTATCAGACTCCTAATGATCATAACAATCCATCTAGGTGTAAAACTCTTATCAATACAAATTAATCAAGATATTACACAAGGTAGCTGCTGTGAATCGTAGAGGAGTTCTCTCGGCTGTCTCCCGGTTCCATCATCAACTCCGAACTTTATTAAATTGTAGTGCGTTAAAACACTTAATGAAAAAACTTAGAAAAGCCCTAGACGCCCCTTTGATTTTTTAAATTTCTTCTAGATTTACCTAGTCTTCCATCATCAGACCCTAATTTCCTAAACATGAGACTACCTTGAAGATATCGTCTTTCTAATCAAACAAAAACATGTGGCACTCGGGGCTGCCGCGGTAAAGCTATTTTATACTAGCGGCCGCCAGCGACTTCGTTCGCGTTGAGTTAGTAATGCTCTGCTCCTATTAGTCGCAACGTGATGTTTTATAGCCTTAAGCCTTTCTGGATTAATGAGCTATCCAACGCAAAAAGAATTTTTCAAATCGGACCCGTAGTGCCTGAGATTAGCGCGTTCAAACAAACAAACTATTCAGCTTTATATATTAGTACTAGCTTTCCGCCCGCGGCTTCGCCCGCGTGGAATTGGGTTATATCGCGTTTTTTAGATTTCCCATGGGAATAAAACTAATTAAATGACGATTGATCAGTTTTGAAGGATTGATCGTAGAAGGGTGAAAATTTAGGATTGTATGTATTTTTGTATGTTGTAAAAAATAGAAACTAAAAATGTTGTGTAAAAATAAAAAAACAAATAGGGGTGGACTACCCCTAACATTTAGGGGATGAAAAACAGATGTTGGCCGATTCTCAGACCTACTCAATACGCTCACAAAATTTCATGAGAATCGGTCAAGCCGTTTCGGAGGAGTATAGGAACGAAAACTGTGACACGAGAATTTTATATATAAGATAGATGTTCGATAGTACCAAATTTTGTATGGAGAAACGCATGGTACTATACATTGAATCTGCGCTCACGCGCAGGGCTGCAGATGTGCATGAAAATGCAGATAAAAAACGCAATCCTGCGCGTGGCTGCGGGGTAAATCGCAAAGGTGTGCACACCGAGTTCCGCAGTATGTAGTTAGTAGGAAATTTTTATTAGTTATTTATGACATAGTATTTTTTTTATTTTGCCAATTAACGTATACATTTGTATAAGTATGTATTTTCTTTTTTGTAGTTTATTTATTTATTTATTTTTTACCAGTGACGTCATTGAAGGAGTGCGAAAAATGGTGGCGATTTAGCGACTAAACTATATTTGATGTTTTATTTTTGACTTTGATAAAGAAATAGAAGCTATGCCACAGCTTATAATTGACGTCATTTTCGTGATCAGCGCCCCGAAAACCCGTCACGATACCCAAGTCAAAATATCATGAAATATAATTTCGGCAACCTTGGATTTCAAAAATGACGTCATTTTCGTGATCTGCACCCCCGAAAACCCCCGTCACGACACCCATGTCAAAATATCATAAAATTGGTGTCAGCCATCTTGGATTTCAAAAATGACGTCATTTTCGTGATCTGCACCCCGAAAACCCCCGTCACGACACCCATGTCAAAATATCATAAAATTGGTGTCGGCCATCTTGGATTTCCAAAATGACGTCATTTTCGTGATTGGCACCCACAAAAACCCCTTTCACGACACCCATGTCAAAATATCATAAAATTGGTGTCGGCCATCTTGGATTTCCAAAATGACGTCATTTTCGTGATTAGCACCCACAAAAACCCCTTTCACGACACCCATGTCAAAATATCATAAATTTGGTGTCGGCCATCTTGGATTTCAAAAATTACGTCATATTCGTGATCTGCACTCCCAAAAACCCCTATCACGACACCCATGTCGAAATACCCAAAAATTCATCGAAATACCAAATTTTAGGCGAAGTTATCCGCAAACAAACATAAAAATAAAAACTTTTTACAAAAAACAACCGACTTCAAAAACCACTACAAAGTGAAAAATAACTAATTTCGGAAGTTAATAATATAATTTCACAGTCTTGCCTGGTCCCAAAAAAAACACATGAATTTTTTTTTTTTAAATGTGTCAGTTCTGGAGAAATTTATTTGACCCTGATTACGTTTTCCCTTAAAATAATAAATAATGATAAATTAAACTTTATTATATTATTTTTCTATCCCTTTGTCCATCTGACTTAGCTAACTTTCAATCTACAAAACTAACTTCCAACCCTGAAGTTACAGTCATACCATATTTAGTTATAAAGGTCTAATCAATACACATTAAATAAGCCCAAACACGTGACAGTTGCTTCCGATGTGGATTCCCTTGATATTCTGTCATCTCCATCATCAGGTCAGGCCCAAAGCGTCACCCGAAGCGTGCCTACAATTTTCGATAATTGGCCTAAATTTCTCAGAATTTCCATTATCGACACTGACGTGGTAACAATGGGATTACATAGGCAGCGTATCCCTTCATATAAAAAACTTTTTTACAAAAAAACAACCGACTTCCAAAAACCACTACAAAGTGAAAAATAACTAATTTCGGAAGTCGGTGTCTTTGGTTTTGTATATTCATTTTTGACACCGACTTCCAAAATTAGTTATTTTTCACTTTGTAGTGGTTTTTGGAAGTCGGTTGTTTTTTTGTAAAAAAGTTTTTATTTTATACTTTTTAGTTGTTAAAAGTACTATGTTTTCAGTTGCATCCGAAAAGGACGTAATTTTATTTATTTTAATTTTTACCCGTATGTATTCCCTCAACTGCCTATGGTCTTCATCATCAAATTTACTGCAGACCATTATTTTAACCCAATGGGTGCAAAGGTCTCATCAATTTAAATGAATTAAGTCCTACCACAAAGTAGCTACTGTAAACCGTTGAGGAGTTCCCGAAACTAGCCTTTGTCTTCATCATCAGAGCTCTTATGACAGTCACAACCCATCTAGGTGTAAAGTTCTTATCAATACAAATTAATCGAGCCCAAACACAAGGTAGCTGCTGTGAATTGTTGAGGAGTTCCTTCGACTGTCTCCCGGCTCCATCATCAGATCTACTCCAGACCTTTATTAAATTGTAGTTCTTTAAAATACTTAATGAAAATGCTAAGAAATGCACTAGTCGCCCCTACAATTTTTGAAAGTTCCCCTTTTTCTCTGGTCTTCCACCATCAAACCCTGATATCCTTATCATGGGACCACCTTGGGAACATCTTCTTTCCAACAGAAAAAGAATTATTAAAATCGGTTCATAAACGACGAAGTTATGCGCGAACAAACATAAAAAAAAAGCATATATACGGTCGAATTGAGTAACCTCCTCCTTTTTGAAGTCGGTTAAAAAAAGAATGGTCTAAATAGGTTCATTAACCATAAAGTTATCAGCACAGAGTACATTATATATATATGGTAGTTATCAGCGACAATAAATCGAACTGAGAACCACCTTTTTCTGAAGTCGGTTAAAAAATAAACACCGCAGAATTTTTATTATGAAGTATCGTCAACATTTGTTTGAGTACATAATAACCAAAAGTATTTGGGCGCACCAATAAACAAAAAAAGTGCCATGTCTGTTACTTCTGTGGTCTATGAATTTAACTTGTATTTGTAAGTACTTCGTCCGCCAGACGGCGCTAGTAATATTTTGCGAAGTATTGTAGAGGTGGGGCGCGGTGAAGAGGGAGCAAATGCTCGAGGTCATTTGGTGAGGGTACGACCTTAATAACGGGAACTGTCCTTTATTATTGTCGAACTATCTATCCATAGTAATAGTAGGTATTAATGGGAAAGTATGAGCGTCTGTTTGTCCGTCTTTCACGGCAACACGGAGCGGCGAATTGACGTCATTTTTAAAAGATCATAGTTGAAGGGATGGAAAGTGACATAGGCTACTTTTTACATACTTTTTATTAGCTTCACTTGTACGTTTGCTTGTTGCTTACTTGCTTTTTTGTCCGTCTCTAACTCTTTGGACTACGAGTGAGCCGCTCATTACTGTAAAATGTCCCACCGTTTTCAATACGTTCGTTCATACGTTTTTTTTTTTATTAATAATGAACTAAAAAGTTGAAAATAAATATAGTTTAAAAAACTAAAAAAAAACATGCTTTTAAAGAATATCAAACTAAAAAGTTAAAAATATTTTTCTAAAAAAGCGTGAGGCGCTAAATTATGGCACACAGCGCCTCACGCTTTTTTTTTTCTTTTTTAAATTTTTAGTTTTTTTTTCTTTAAAAGCATGTTTTTTTAGTTTTTTAAACTATATTTATTTGATCTTTCTAACCCCACACTTTCCTAAAATGGGTAGAAAGATAGCAATTGGTATGCGGACTATTTGTGACTAACAAAAAAGTCATGTATCGTTTTTTGTGGCACCCAACTCCTTAATAAAGTCGCCAACAGTAGCGTATTAAAATAATATTTCGCGTTCTCTTCTGTGTTCGAAGTCAGAAAAGGGAAATCCTGTAACAACAATTTTAACACGAGCTAAGCCGCGGGCAAAAGCTACTATTAATATATTTATGCTAATGACTATAGTTACTTATAAACCAGTCGAATAAGTTTTTTTATAGAAAAAAGGTATTCAACCTACTGATTCAATTAATAAATTTACCTACTTATTATCTTGCCTTAGGTAATTTAATTAGAAGTAATTGCATTATAGGAAAGTAAAGGAACACTTTTCTATAATGTTATATCTATGTGACCTTGTTAGAGAGCGTTTTTCGTCTCAGCTATTTTCTCAGTTTGTTCTCACATTTTCACGTCAGTCTTACTCACTTGTCAGTTGTCATGGATGACAAGTTACATTTCCGACGATTTATTACATAGATAACTTCGAAAACTCCGATGAGTTGCGATAGGTATTAGTTAATAGTTTTCTCAGGAGTAACAAGATTAGTTAAGAAATGTGCTAGATGTTGGTAGATAGATAACTATTTCAGTGTAGGACACTCTTCACGTGACTAAAAGGCTGGCCTATTTCTAGCTCAATGTATTATCCAACGTAGTAATGGATCCAGCCCTTTAAACACTTTCCTATTGACAGCGAAATACAGTTTTTATTAGATGCTTGGGGGTGAACCTTGAGCCTTAATACTTTGGAAATAAAGTTGACAATGTAATAAGGAAATCTGACAGATTATAGAAACTTGATGTGCTGTCGTTTTTACATAATATATGTAGGTATATATTATATGTATTGTTGTTAGCTTGTAGAGAGTAATTAAGTTTTGTTGGTTGTATTTAGAAACTATTAAATATAAAATATTTTTTGTTTATGCGAAACCCGAAACATATTGTGTCCAGTATTTTTAAGTAAAGAATCTTTGTTCAAAATTTCAAAAAGATATAATGAATAACCACCATGTTATGAACTTGCTATTCTACTTGGTTGTCCCAACAAAAATATGATCAAAGGTCCGTACGGGCGGGCGAGCGCGGGCGTTGCCCTCGGGCGTCAGCTGTGATCTATCGTAACCACTCTGCGGTCTCACTCTAAATGTATTAGGGAAAAAATATAACATGGTGTAAAACTGATAGAAATCGATTCAGTTGCTTATTCTGAACAAACTATATTTAGCTTTCGCATAAACAAAAACTAGCGTTGTATAATACGTTGAAATAAAACTAAGTCACAGTGAATGAAAGCATCGATGATTTATCATTTGGTAAAGTGCTTTGATTTGTTTTAAAATGTCCAGTATCAACACAGACGTTCTCGTTCACAAGCTAGGTATTGGAAATCTAATCAGCAAATTCAGAGACACTTGACGCAACTGCCAGCATATATAATTCACAAATTTACGATTGCACAGCTATCTTAGATATCTTTGTTAGGACATCCCTAATAGAAATATAAATCTCCAAATGCGTAGGCTGACGATTTATGGAGCCACCCAACTTACCCTTTTTATTAGTCACGTCTGCAACATGAAATTTTTTCTCTTTTCACTACTTTATCTGGAAGCATCGAATATTTTTACAGCGAAAGAGCGTTGCCACAACGAACTGAAGACCATTACAGAGCGAAAGTTATAGACCTCATAAAACAATAATGTCTCGCGCGTAGCTTTGAAAATGAATTTTGGCGTAAACGATGTAAAATTAATCTTAGTTTTAATGTCTACATTTTAGCAACATTGCCGGTGTCAAAAGTCAATTTATTTACCGACTAATTGTTTCATTTTTTTTTCTTTGCTTATTTTTGGTAGGAAATACCCTTCTAAAAAAGAAACAAAAGTGTAGCGATTGATTTACCAGCGGTAATTAAGTAGAACATAATGGCAATGCTCCATTGGATAATTAGGGTTCTTTAAGATCGACTTCAACCAACAACTATATTGGATGAGAAGTTAGGTACCTATGTATTGTAGTATAGTTTCATAGATAGTACGAAATGAAATGAAATCGTGTATGATGCAAAGTGCGATCACTGATCACTTTTACACGTCATATTTTTTTTAAACTAGCTGGACTTTCCTAACTAACTACCTCTGAGAAGAAAACCTGAAACAATCTCAGGGATCATCGCCTTTTTGAAGCCGAGACATTAAAAATTAAAATAAAAAAGAAGTTGGAAATGAAAATGAAAATACATAATCAGCCTATAATGTTCCCACTGTTGGGACACAGGCCTCCTCTCGACGACAGAGATGAGAGAGTGGACCGTAATCTAGCACGCGGGCCCAGTAGATGGTGGTGGTGGTGGTGGTGGTGGTGGTGGTGGTGGTAGATGTCACATGTCTTCGAAGTATTTGACTCTTGGGTATGCCGGTTTCGTCATGATGTTTTCCTTCATCGTTTTGGGAGCAGTGCTAATGAAATAATTTACACAAATTATGCGCCTGACCAGTGTGTGTTGCCAGTGATGACTTACGGAACTGAAACGTGGTCGCTCACAATGGGCCTCATACGAAGGCTCAGAGTCACACAAAGGGCAATGGAAAGAGCTATGCTAGGAGTTTCTCTGCGTGATCGAATCAGAAATGAGGAGATCCGCAGAAGAACCAAAGTCACCGACATAGCTCTGAGAGTCGCTAAACTTAAGTGGCAGTGGGCAGGGCACATTGCTCGTAGAACCGATGGCCGATGGGGCAGCAAGTTACTGGAGTGACGGCCACGTACCGGAAGACGCAGCGTAGGGAGGCCCCCAACAAGGTGGACCGATGACCTGGTGAAGGTCGCGGGAAGCCGATGGATGCGGGCAACACAAGACCGGTCAGCGTGGAAAGCCTTGGGGGAGGCATTTGTCCAGCAGTGGACATCTATAGGCTGAAGAAGAAGAAGATGCGCCTGATGGGGTTCGAACCTACGACATACAACTTGTAAGTCACGGCCGATACCACTAGACCACCGCTGCTAGATAGTATCTATACATATTCAATCTTTGTCGGTCTCCGTGGCGCAGCGGTCAACCCGCCTGCCTGCGACGTGGAGGCCCCGGGTTCGATCCCCGGCCAGGTCATGACGGCAAACGATCTTTTCCTAATTGTCCTGGGTCTTGGATGTTTATCTATATATGTATCTATTATAAAATATAGTATCGTTGAGTTAGTATCCCATAACACAAGTCTCGAACTTACTTTGGGGCTAGCTCAATCTGTGTGATTTGTCTGTATATATAAAAAAAAAAATAAAAAAAAAAAATCTTGATATTTATGTTCTGTAATTTATATGGCCAGAATAATAAAGAGTATTCTATTCTATATTTTAGAGACTAAGTATACAGATAAGGGTCATGTCAAATTAAGAGCTAACTATTTAATAAATGCATAGGTGTGAAAACAATGGAAAACAATATGAAAAACAAAAACAATTTAAAAAACGTTGTCTGTTGACATATACAGAACGTTTTTAAAACTGTTCTGGTCGTTTAAGAGATTAACCGGAATAAATAGACATGTTTGTTCCGGTTAATCTCTTAAAAGAAGCTAGTAGGTAGATAGTAAATAAATATTCATCCACTACACTAGCTATTCTAATTTAAACATACCGCCATCACTAAATTTGAAAGTCAAGCGTTGGTTAATGAGTCGTTTAATTATAACATTTGTTTGGGCTGTTTTCCGAGTGACCGATCGAATTTATTGCCAATCAGACTGTGACACGTCCGTGGTCCGTACGACAATACGTAACACTTTTGTCGTAGATCGTGACTGAACTGAACATACAAATAATAAATTTACAATAGGTAGCTAGTGAACATAAATTTTTGTTCATAATTGTTTAATAGACGTAACAGTTACGTGCACTCGCAGAATGAAGAGGTTGAGCAATTTTCTGATTCGTAATTTCCCCTCGTTAGTTTTCCTTCTTTAATATGAATTGTCAAAGCCACACTGTAGATAATATATGTATATAAAAAAAAAAACTTGTTAACATTTATAAAACAAAGTTTATATGTTGGCGCAAGGCTACCTTAAACCTTAAAATTAAAACATTAACCTTGAGTTCAGCATTAACAGTCGACTATGACTAGGTATAAAACCTATTAACGAATAACATTATATGAGTACTCTTTTCTTTCACTCACATTAATGAATACTCTAAATAATATACAGTATGTTAACTAACAGAGGGCGTTCCCGTTAACCCGAAATAGTATAGCATACATACATGCTAAAATAGTTATTTGTTATACAAGAGTGCAAAGTTGCTTTTTAACCGCGTGTTCAATTTTGATGACCGAGCAAGCGAAGGATTCTAAAATTGAATAACGAGCGCAGCGAGTGATTCAAAATTAGAATTCTGAGCGTTAGCGAGGGAATGTATCCCTCTACAACTGCATTGGTCTTCCAGCCTCCATGGCGCTTAAGGGACAGGAGATCAGCTCCGGAATCAACCAAAAGTGTGGCTGAAGTTCGTCGGAAACAATGACCCGTGTACAACAGGGGTTCTGGAAGTTCAAGAAATGTTGCTATTTCTCGTGGGATACTGCCAATTTTATTAGTACCCATAGGCTGTCTAACACACTTTCCATTGCGATACTGTAGAAAAAAACGATTGATTGGAGTGTTAGGCGGCCGTAAGGCTTGATATTTCTCAACAATCGTTACGTATTCCTTGCGAATGACAAAGTTGCGGTCTCTTTTTGTCTTTGTATTAGGTAAATTAATTAATAGTAAGTCATCTGAATGTTTCTCAATATTTTTGACATTAAGTTGTGTTAGTTCATTAGTTAGACATGCTCCGTTTATTCCAATAATAAGAACAACCTGCAATGTAAAAAGTATTGTAGTAGATAAATGAATAAAATTTATACGAACGCAAAATTATGCCTATCAACATTTACTAAGTATACTATTTAATTGAGATTAATATATGTACTTAAGTAGATACTGAATGTGCAACTGACTTACTTTTGCCGCCAAATATACGGAATCGGGTGCTTCGTTAAGAAACTTTTCAATATCAGATACTGTGAAAACCTTCGATTTTTTTGGATGATGACCAGATGAGGCTCTTTTTAAAAATGCTACTAATTTAGGATAGGTATCGATATGTATGTCTTTTTTCATCTTTATTGTTGCTTTTAGCATCGAATACGTACTCCATAGAGTGCTTGCTTTCTTGTTCTCGGATAATTCTATAAAATATGCCAGCAAAACGTTTTCTGAGAAAGTTTTGGCTCCTTTTGCTAGTCGCCACGTGTTGAACATATCGTACTGTTTTAAATACTTCTCGCGTGATTGTTGAGGTAGAAAGCTCATTTGCGCATTATTAACAGTTTCAGTCAATTCTGTTGGCGTCAAACAAACTTCCTCGTCGCTAGAATCACTCATTTTAGTTTTTCACTTGTTTTCAAGTTTCTTTTTTTTAATATAAGGTTTAACAATGACGTGAAAAAATGCCGCGTAAAGAACCGCGTACAAAGAAAATTAAAAAAGAACACCAAGAAGGTTCCGAGTCTGAGTTTTTAACAAATTAAAAAAAAGTTGTATGATATATTCGGCACCATAGAGGTAACAGTAAATAGGTTTAATGTTTTTTTTAATTTACAAACTTAGTGCACACGATGTTCTAAATTCAATTTACTTTATCCTCTAGAGAATAAAAAGGCTTTTCCAGTCAGATATTGAAGATTAAAAATACTCTTTCCGAGATGGTGGGATGAAAAAAATATTTCCATTCGAAAACAAAATGTTTTAAAATTTTTCCAATATGAAAATATTCAACAAAAATTTTAAATTGACATGTAAAAGAAACACACTGTACACGCGAACATGAAAGACGGCAACGTCGCAATTTATTTATACATGACGACTACTATTTTGATTCAAAACAGGAGGTTTTTAAATTTATTTCCAATTAGAATTTTTTTTTATTCGGATTTTTTATGCTTATTTTTCTATGCTGATATTTTTATTTTAATCTATTAATGATATATATTAACGAGTTTAAGGGAACGCCCTCTGTTATTTAACATACTGTATATGAGTACTACACTCTCTCACTCATACTTATGAGTACTCTAATTTTATTATATTATGCCTACCTATTTCAATATTTACTCATCATCATCATCATCTCAGCGTTAATCGCAGTCCCATCCGTAGCTTTCAGCTTTGGAGTCTGGGGTCCGCTTTACCAGTCTAACTGTTGATTTTGGGTAAACTTCGATATTTTCCGTGAAGCGACTGCTGTCTGACCTCCACAACATATCTAAGCATTGCAGTTAGACCAATTGGTAGACTTTTGAGGGCTCCAACAACCCGTAACGACTGCCCCTAGATGTTCTTATGGCAACCGGGACCAACGGCTTAACGTGCTTTCCGAGGCACGACCAGACCAGTGCAAATATTCATATTCATGCATACAAATATTTGCACTGTGCGGGGATCGAAACCGCGCCTCCTTGCGCAACGGCCGCGTTCGCTACCGCTACGCCACAGAGGCTGTCAAGGCTGTCAAGGCTTATGTGTACTCTAAATAATATATGAGTACTACACTCTTCTCTCGTACTTCTACAATACTGTAAATAATAATATATATGAGCACTCTACTCTCTCACTCATACTTACTCTAAATTTTTTATATTAACAATTTTTATTATTGATTTATTTTAATTTTTTTATGTCAAAAAGCAGCTACGTACGCCAAAAAAAAAGCTAAGAAAATGATTATCGTGTTAGAAAATTATGCCTGTGAATAGAATTTTATAACTATTTCAAGCCAACTTTTAGAAGCATAACATCTCATGACGTACGGGTATTAATATGTATAAGGTTTATTCACAGAAGTTACAGTTTCGCCAACGTAAATAACGTTTATAAACAAAGGTGTATGTTCATTTTTAATAAGCGTGGTTTACTTCCAGCTGCATCCAACTTATCCGCAGATGATTTTGCATCGAACCCCAAGTTTCATAGAGCTTTATACAGTGGCAGATGTTAAGCATTTTTTCCAGTCATTAATTAACCAATGGAGCAACAAAAGCGTTGGAGACTGGCCAATGTAGACCATTACACAAAACACAGTAGTAAGAAAATAGCCATTCTTATGCTTGGAGACTGTTATTTAGCTGTTACTCACAATTTAAATTGGTTTAATGTCAAAATATGTATTTAATTTCACACATGGGCATTTGTTAAATGTCAGAAACTAGACACGGTTTCAATTGGTCGTTTTCTATAGGGAAGAAAGCCTGCCAGAAACTAAGAAGATGCTTGGTCTTTAATGCTCGATCCTGTTATGCATGGCATTTTCGTATACCTACCTTATCACGACCATGGAGTTTCTGTTTTTACTTCTGACGTTTTTCTATTGCCTATGTTGTAGGTTTGTGTGAAATTCAATATTTTGATTTTAAACCAATCATCATTTCAGCCGAAAGATGTCCATTGCTGATTCTGCCGAGCATAAGCCTCCGCAAGCGTCGCCACAGCGGTCGTGTGCTTCTCCTAGCCAGTGGATTCCTGCCGGGCTATCGCAGTGCCGTCACAAGGCTCGGTCCACCTTGTATGAACCTTTCCGTGTACTTTTCGCTACATACGTTCTCAAGGCTACAGAACCATTCGATCGTATTGGCCAACCGTATACCAATACATGAAAAAAATATAAAAAAGGCCTTAACAGCGTATTTCGATTTAAAAAGCAATAGGAGCAGGTAATCTGCGCGATAATCCCTTTTATTCATAAACTTCTCTTCCTGTTGTATATTAATGTTCTGCTAATGCCCGGATTCTATGGGTCTATTCAGATGACAACACGGTTGTGGTGAGATACCTGCCAAATATTCGGCCTAGTGAGGAAGCAATCCAGTCCGAAAGAGAGGCTATGGTAGAGCGTACGATTGACGCACTTTAATCAGGTTCCGAATGGGGCGAAGCCAATCTTGTGACTTTCAACGCCACCAAAACAGGGGTGTCTCTTCACCGACAAAAGGAGGTTGTTCACCTTAGCTCCTACTTTTCGGAATGTATCCTTGGAGTGAACCGACGGCCTTCAAATTATGGGAGTTGAGATTTTCTCAAACCTAAACTCAACCTAAGAGTGTGCGCGGGAATTAGATGACATAATTCCGCCATCACCGTTCCATACGTCGTATGGCAAGTATCCACCTTTACGTTGTTGACACAGCTACGATCCAGAAGAAACGTTACGATTCGTTTTTATACCGCGTACATCGAGGGACTGAAACAATTTGCCTGCGGCGGCCTTCCCGTCTGATTACAATTTAGGTGTCATCAATTCTAGAGTGAATTGGTATTAATAAACTAGTGCGCCTTACCATCAAGGATTGCATCACAACTTACCATAAGGCGCGATTGCACTCAAGCACTGGTTTATAACGTTTAAAAAATCTTTGCTTAATGTTAAGTAGTAGATATGTAATTAGCGACTGTATATAAAAAAATTAAATAAACCCCGACATCTAAGAAAAACCTACATAATGACTCAGAGTAATTATTATTCAATTTACTAAAACTCTTAGCAACTTAATGTAGGTAAGTACCTACTCCACCTAAAACTAAAACTTTGCCATTTATGTTTGCAGTGCTAGAATAATTTAGTAGCTTTCAGGAGTTGCCACCTTAACATTTACCTAACTTATCTCGGTAAACGAGACAATATTACCAACTGTTCAACAATGTTCTTCGGCAATTACCTACTTCAATAGTAACTCACGTAACATCACGCCGGTTGCCTCGAAAGAGTAGACAAGTTTAGATAGGTACTACCACATTCCGCCAGTTTTGTTTAGGTGTTCCCAGTAGGAAAGTATGCTATGGTTGATAAACCAGGACACAAATGCAAATCTTTACCTGCTAAGAAATATAATATTAGGTAATGTGTTATAATATAAACCTTTCAGAAGAAATTCTTTATAATAAATGTGAAAACTTCAACAGACACAAAAAGCGACTTTAATTTACAATATGTATAAGTCATATTTAAATAATTAAGCAGTCAAATGCTGCGATAATATACTAGAATTATAATTTAATTTTTGAGTGTTTTGTTTTTGTGAGGAACTTTCATAATTTCACTCCGCACATAACACTTCTTCACGACACCATCAATTCGCATATTTCTCTAGTGTACTTGACGTCTGTCACTATAGGGATCCAGAATATCAGCGTCAGTTATGTAAGTACCTATTTCTAAATACATGACAGAATAATGCTGAGTCACCGCCCTCATTTTATGCTATTTTTGTATTTTTATATTTTTATTTAGACAGCAGGTTAAGCTACCCGTAACTGTCAAATATTCCCAATCAACCAGGGTTGTTGATTGCTTAAAAAAGAAACCGTGGCCCTGGCGCACAGACAAGTGAAGGAATACGGGTGGGTTTTAGTTAGGAAAAGTCTGACATCGCCCGCTCCGCCCAGAGCGGGTGATGTCATTTGATGATTTCCCATCCAAAACAAAAAAAAGCGTTAATGCATTAGCGATAAAGTTTAAAATCTAATAAAGTTTGACATATTGTAGATAGTAATTTGATGTGCTGTCGTGGGCACAATTCTGTCAATGACAGAGGAGAAAATACATTGCACTTAGATTCTACGTTCATTATTTCAATTTAAAGTGTGTCAGAACCTTTTTCTCCCGATATTCGAAGATGACGAGATCGAAATTTGCACGGGTCAAACCGCGTGGCGCGGTTAGTTTAATATAATTCATTGTGCTTTTTGTATTGTGCTATTTCTTTCCTACACTTCAAATAAATGATATACCTCCCTATCTCTTATAGACTGAGAAAGTCAGAACCAAGATCAGCATAGTTTTTTTTTAATTGTTGTCTTCGTCTCCTTCTTGCATGGCAAGAATCGTTTATTTTTCAGATCAGCATAGTTACGTACTTATTAGTTTCCATTTGTGCCTCAACAGTTCTTTGAATGGGTTTGATAAGAGTTGGGTATGTGATTTCACCAAATGTGCAGAGTAACATTCATCATGTCGTAGCAGCGAGAACCCATCCGTTTGTCAGGGAGGGTGATATATTAACTGCAATATACGGCTAATTTCATCTTCAGCACAACACATTTGCCGGCTTATTATAAGATGCTGAATTGTATGGTCTTATGGTTTTACGTAATGTAACGTTCTTACGAAAGGTGCAATACAGGCTAAAGCTCAGTTTCCAAAAGCATTTCCATGTAATGTAACAATTCTCACGATGAGTTAGCATTAACCTGAAACATTTTTTTCTACCTTGCGATCATTGTTGAAATGTCGACTCGGACTTTATTGGTCCAGCATATACCTACCTACTGAAGGTGAAGGAAAACATCTTGAGGAAACCTGGACTTTTTTATTAGATGTGATTATTATTTATTAAGCTTTCTAAGTATATCTTGGACACCAATGACTGATAACAAGATGAAGGAAAACATCTTGAGGAAACCTGGACTATAAGTCTGAAATCGCCAACCCGCATTGAGCAAGCGTGGTGATTACGCTCAATCCTTCTCTGTATGAGAAGAGACCAGTGCCCAGCAGTGGGACGATAAAAAAAAGGTTGATGATGATGATGATGATATACCTACATAGTCGGTAGAATAAATAGTATAGAATATTCGGTCTACACTTAAGTGAAAATTGCAGAGTTATAATAAATAGCGTTATCATCCCAATATCTTTGTATTTGTTTATATGTATTTGTATATCTATATTACAGTTAATAGTTTGACAGCCTCCGTGGCGTAGCGGTAGCGGACGTGGCCGATGCGCAAGGTGGCGCGGGTTCGATCCCCGCACAGTGCAAGTATTTGTATGCATGAATATGAATATTTACACTGGTCTGGTCGTGCCTCGGAAATCACGTTAAGCCGTTGGTCCCGGTTGCCATACGAACATCTAGTGGCAGTCGTTAGGGGTTGTTGGAGTCCTCAAAAGCCCAACAATCGGTCTAACTGCAATGCTTCGATGTCGCCTTCGGGTTGTGGAGATCAGACGGCAGTCGCTTCACGGAAAATGTCGGAGTTTAGCCATATCAGCAGTTGGACTGGTAAAGCAGACCCCAGACTCCAAAGCTGAAAAGGCTTCGGATGCGACTGGGATTAATTAACGCTGTGATGATGATGATTACAGTTAATAGTTTGTATTTATCTAACCATTTTTAAGATGTCGTGGTGGCCTAGTAGCCTCTCAAGTATGAGTGTGCGGGTTCGATTTTCGGTTCATCTGGCAAGTACCAATGTAATTTTTCTAAGTTATACGTACTTTCTAGTATATCTTGGACACCAATGACTGATTAAAAGGTGAAGAAAAACATCTTGAGGACACCACCTGGTCATTAAGTCTAAATTCGCCAACCCGCATTGAGCAAGCGTGGTGATTACGCTAAATCCTTCTCTGTATTAGAGACCTGTGCCCAGCAGTGGGACAATCAAATGTTGATGATAACCATTTATGTACACACATATACAAGTAGATAAGAATATGTATGTATGTACAAGCGTATGTGCATATAAGTTATTTAATATATTTGTGTAGCTTTTTATCGTGGGGAATAACGGAGGGTTATGTCAGACTCTAACCGATTAAAACGCCACTGTTCCTTCCAGCACCATGAGTCTGGGTTGTTATCTAATCTCATCACACCCTTAGTTGACTGGTAGTCTTTTTGTGCGAAAAATTTAAATAGGTACATAAATACAGTTCTTGCCTTTGCTCGACGAAATGTTACACCAATACGCTCGGTATTTTTGAAATCATGTTGTTACAAAACATGTTCGAGGTGCTGTTTGATAAAATTTAAAAATCGGTCATGAGCGTGCCGGGCCACACTCAGGGTAGGGTTCCGTAGTTTCTCGTCCATCACAATAAAGTGTCCACACTTAAGAGTTAAAAAAATGGACTATTTGTTACATTGAGTTGACATAGGTTCTAAGTACAGAATCCTAAATTCGGGCTCACGAAAGACGATGATAATTAAAAAACAGTTATAGATTCGAAATACACATGGAATGTTAGAAATTTTCAATTTAGGTCTCACCTTGAACAGTAGGAAGTGGTTGTAACAACAGTGTCCGCGGATTGGTTACTATATCCTATAATACATTACAATGAACAAATTTCAATGACAACGAGAGACCAAACGAACAATTCGATAATTTAATAGCTCACACCCGTGCCGACACTTAGGAAAAATAATAAAACTTAACAGATTATCCAGGAACCCAATGTACTTACATCTCTCGGTCATTTGGGTTACTAATTTATACAAACTAAACGGGTTATGTATGTAGGATTTTATGTGGTAATTTTGGATTGCATCATCCGATTTTAATAATTATTTTTATTTGAAAGAAGATACGTTCAGGATTATAAAATATGTAAACTACTTATTAATGAAAAAAGAAAATGCTAGCAATAAGTAATGTATACGGTTAAAGTACAAAAAGAAATTACTTTGTACAATTTTTCAAAAACTGTGCAATAATTTTATAATTTTTAAGTAATTTTCCTAGAAAGCCTCTATAAAGTTCTACTTTTGAGACATTTTTCATGTTACCATTATCAAAAAATAAAAAATTATTCTAGTAAACACCTATTTATTTTTAAATACCTATCCAACAAAATATCACACATTAGGGTGAAAATGAAAAAAAAAGTCTTTTCCCACTTTACGTGTATGGGACCCACTCTAATAAAACATATTTTTTACTTTTTATAAGATAAAGTCACTTTTACTTTCCCTATGTCGCTTTGTATGATTCAATCTTTACAACTGCGCAACAGATTTTGATAGAATTTTTTATGATAGATAGAGTGATTCAAGAGGAAGGTTTGTTATGTATATTACATGCATAATATATAAGAGGAACACTAATAATTTTTGAGGTTTCTAACACATGTCGCAAAATAAACCCATTTTTTGAGCTTACATTATAACGCTGGCTAACCCTATGAGATAGATCAAAATAATGTACTACAGTATTGTAGACCTTAAAAATGCCTACAAAAAAGTAAAGTCAAAACCATATGTCTAGCTACTATAGTTTCTTCGTTATGACTACTACACACATCAAAAGTGTCTAGGGATCAACATATATTTTTGCAATAACTTTTCTCCTGATTGATATTAATTAAAATTTTCTTTAAGGATTCATCAAATAAAGTGTTTTCGTTTGTCACAGTAACGATAAACCAAGTCACCTTTGCATTAATAAAGAAATTTGCCATTTTCCTAATAAAGGGATATTTGACATTTGAACCACTAACACAAAAGTTCGAAAAAAAGACTGAAATAACAGTTTTCTCTAAAATTTTATTGGGTAACTTAAACAATTAATAATCCGTGTTTCTACCGCGAACACTAACAACACAAGAACATCGGTTTGGCATACTCAAAATGAGTTCATCCAAATCACGCTGTGGAATGGCCGCCCATGTTCGTTGCAACAACAAAAAAAGGTCTTCTTGCGACTGGATACCCTCCATATTCGGCAGAGCTCTTCTCTGTAGCATATCCCATGCATGCTCAATCGGGTTCAAGTCTGGCGACTGAGCAGGCCAGGGCAGGACATTGATGTTAGCTGCGGCGAGAGTCTGTCTTACAACTCTTGCGGTGTGCGGTCGTGCATTATCATGCATTAACTGAAATAAGGGACCGATTTGCACTTGTAGAGGAACGATGACGTCTGATACAATCGTTTCAGCATAAATTTGAGCGTTGAGGTTGCCTCTGATCCAAATCAACTCAGTTCTTCCGCCGATCCAAATACCCGCCCATACCATGATGGTTCCACCACTATAAGGATGGACTTCCTGGCAGGATTTTAATCGCTGTTGGCGTCCAGGGGTTCTCCAGTGTCGTATACGTCTTGTATCCGGTCTCATACCAAAACGAGACTCATCAGAAAAGCACACGAAACGCCATTGTTCTTCTGCCCAATTTCTGTGTTCAAGAGCCCATTGATATCGAATCCTACGATTGTGCATTGCTATAGGTGGTACCCGTAGCGGTCTTCGGGAATGAAGGTTCACTTCATGCAAGCGGTTTCTGACTGTTTGGTCGCTAATTAAGTTCCCTGAAGAGTGATGAAGCCTCACGGCTAACATCATGGCGGTTATTGTTGGAGCTCTTCGAGTTAAGATTTGAATGTATCGGTCTTGTCTCCGTGTGGTGCAGCGATACCGTCCTCCATGGCGCTCAGCCACGGTACCAGTGCTTCGGTAACGTGTCCAAAGTCGACTGATAACACTCTGACTTGTATTCAGAGCTAAAGCCACAGTACGTTGCCGGGAACCAGCTTCTATCATTCCCACGGCTCTGAGCATTTCTTCCCTGCTTAAATGACGTCGCCGCTCCATAATAACGTTGGTTTTAATCAGTAGTAGGGAAACAGTAGCACTAATAATGTCTTCAATGCGTTGTATGTTTTTATAGGGAAAATATTGACAGCTGATTTTCATCTTTTACTCGAATTTGATTCACAGTTCCTGATTCAAATTATGAAATGCACCAAAAAGGATCCATATAAATTTATAAAATCATAAATTTATTACAAAGCCACATCTCTATCTCAAGAAATCCGCATAAAAATGCTTGATCCCTAGACACTTTTGATGTGTGTATTTTATGTTTGAAAAGTTAATAAAAATGACAGTCGAAACAGAGCCCACTATTTGTTTCATATCCAAATAAATTACGCCATATCAAAGGTAATTTTAGTAGCAGCAGATCTCTTTTTGAATTATTGGAATTGGTTACTTCATTTAGGAGATATCACGATTTATTCAAAACTAAACACCAGAAAAAATCCGCGTGCCGCTCGCGCTCCTGCCGACCGTCTGCTACTTGAGTGTTTCTCTGCCTAAACAGCGGAGTGAGTGGGCCGGAGCAGGGGACCATTATTTCGAACAAACGTGCTACCCCTGTAAGCTTTTATTCTGTTTGAAGGTGGTGGAACTGGCTAGCCATGGACCATAAGGTCGATGTATCTTGCAGAGTCAGATATTGGCTGAAGGGCGGTACAGTAGACATTATTTTTATTGAAGGGCCACCATTTCTTGATAAAGGCTTAAGTACATATCATTTGTCCACGTGTGAAGCCGGGGCGGGTCGTAACCTTATTTCCAAATTAACACTTCGATAATCCTGTTCAGTGATCAGCGTGTCCTGTGACACATAGGCCTCTTCCAGCTTTTTCGACTCGTCTCTGTCTTTGGCTTTTCTTGACCAGATAGCTTCTCTGACTTTTTTTATATCGTCGATCCATCTTTTTGCCTGCCTGCCTCGTTTTCTTTTACCATCACGTGGTTGCCACTCCATTATTATTTTGGTCCACTTTATTCTGCCATCTCTTATCTTATGTCCTGCCCATCGTCATTTCAACTGTCTTACTTTCTTTACTATGTCTTCCACCTTGGTTATGGATCGTATATCTTCTGATCTGATGCGATCTCTTTTTGTAAAGCCTATCATGCTTCTTTCCATACCCTTCTGACATGTTCTCAGTCTTAGAAGATGTTTTTGGCTCAGTGCCCAGGATTAGCATCCATATGTCAGGCATGGCAAGACACATGAGTTGAACACTTTTTTCTTCGCTGCCATGGGAAAGTGATCGCTTTTGAATATCTCCTTAAGTGACCAATATCTGTTCCATGTATTAGCTACTCTTCTTTCGATTTCTATATTTGTTTGGTCCCTGAATGTAATTAGTTGTCCTAGGTATGTATAGGTGCTCACAAATTCGATATCTAAATCATCCACTTTTATAGGTGTTTCTTCCCTATTTGTCATTACTTTTGTTTTAAATCCATTCTTAGTAAGACCTACTATTCTGCTTGCCTCTACCAACTGTTGCAGCATATGTTGGAGCGTAGTAGCGTTGTCAGTAGTCAGGACTAGGTCGTCTACGAATCTTAAGTGGTTTAGTTTTTTGCCGTCTATATTTATGCCAGCTCTTTCCCACTCCAGACCCCTAAATACAATTTCCAAGATTGCAGAGAAAAGTTTTGGAGATAACGGGTCTCCTTGCCTTACACCTTTAGCTATTTGGAATTCTTCCCCAGTTGTTTCCAATTTTATTTGTGCCGTGCTTTTCTCAAATATGTTCTTCAAAATACGTATGTATTTTATAGGAATTTCTTGCTCTACTAAGGCCTTCCAAAGCGAGTCATGATATATTGAGTCAAATGCTTTGCTATAATCTAGGAATGCTATATAATAACGCTTTACCGTACTCTTCACATTTTTCTATTAATTGTTTTAAGACATGCATATGATCAACCGTATAAAACCATTACAAAGATTTACCATTTACATAACATTTTTTCCACTTTTTATTTTGTGAAACAGCTAAAAAATAATTGGACGTCATTTTTCTGGTCACACCGTAGAAATGCGCAACTCTTCTTCAAACTTTTAAGATAGAGCTTTTAAAAAAAATATTTAAAAACTACTTTCATTAAAAGAAGGCGTATTTTTTGTGAATCCCTAGAAATATTTTCTCATTCCGTGATGCAAACCCAGAGCAAACACACAATGGCGATGTTCAAACAATATCCGCATAAAACGTCAATAAAACTCTGATTCCGGAGCCCTTCCTACAACAAAGTTAAATTACTGCGTGGCAATTGACATGAGGATATGGAAATAAGATGAAGGAACACTCATTCATCCTCATGTCCGCATTCATATCCCGTCTCAGAGTCGATGCTTATGTACCGTCGCGCGAACATACGACCTTGGTTTTTGTTCATGAACCCTCCCTCATATCTTGAGATCCTTCATTTTGAAAGGCAGTTCGTTATCCGAGAGTTATTCTGTTCCAAATATGTATAGAAAAGAGGATTTAAGACTCGTTTGCAAGAGTGACTGATATAATGGTCGACACTGTAGGATTTTAAGTCTACTGAGAGATTTAAATGACTATTGGATTGCTTTAAAATTATGTTATTAGTCTTCGTCTTTTTCTGACTAAAATAGCACTGGCACTTTTAAACAAACTAGCTTTCCGCCCGCGGCTTCGCCTGCGTAGAATTTGGTTATATCGCGCTTTTTAGGTTTCCCTCGGGAATATAAAATGTTCCTGGTTAAAAAGTAGCCTATGTCCTTTCTCAGTGTCTAAAGATGTCTGTGCCAAATTTTATTAAAATCAGTTCAGAGGTTTAAGCGGGAAAGCGTAACAGACAGACAGACAGAGTTACTTTTCCATTTATAATATTGGTATGGATATACTAATTAAACTATTTGAAGCCGAATTCTAAAATACGCTTGGATGTTTTAATACACTCCCTGCTACCTTGTAGCCGGCTCACAATACGTAAGTACGTTGCTTTTGGCGGACAACCTCTTCATTAGCTATGCCCACATTTGAACAAAAAAATTGGAGTGGTTCCGCTTTTAAACAAGACTTCCTGCTCAACTCTCTGTGATAATAATTACCTAACGCCCAATATTACGAAGAATATAAAATGTGAGGCCAACTCTTGCAAAAGAAAGCTTAAGAGAGAACTCTAGTGCCGAGGAATTTGAAAAATAGGTATTTGAAGAAACTATTGCCATCGCGCAGCTTCCAACCTCTCCCCATAAAGTGCGAAAGGGACAGTTGCAGCTCAAGCTGATTTTACCTACAAAAACGACGTTTCGTATTCCGCTGTTTTCTTTTTCAAATGATGAGAGATCTCAATTATTTATATATAAGTATTTAGAGTAAAAGTATACCTATGCTTCTATTATTTTCTTTTTTGTCAAAAAGTTACCACATTTGTCTAATATTCGTCTGAACATCACGGTAAAAATTGGTTATCTTTCGGGATTTTGAAATATCATAATTCTTTTATGAATTAAGTTTTGGAAAAAACCAAATGATAAGGGCACGTAAAATTATAGAAAAAAAAAGAATTGCTTTAAAAGCGTTATCCACGAAGAAAACAGCGGAATACGTTTGTATAGAGAAAGCGCCACTAGTGTCCCCTCTTAAGTAAGGACCACAGACATAATTTCTGATATCTATGGTCAGGACGAACGACCCGCGAATCCAACGCTACGATGTATCGGGTAATATGTACTAAGGTCACAGCAACGTATCACATCACAGGTGCACCCACAGAAACTGAGGTCGTCTTGCTTATAATTTGATGCGCTTAAAGTGACGTATATCAAACCATGTGGCCTCCTAATTGAAAATAAATAGACATGACAGTTCACATCAACCTATTAGAGGCTTAAAAAATAAACGATCTTAGCTTGAACCTTCGGACGCAATTGAACCAGAGGGAGGGAAAAGGCTTGGAGGTCAGTGTCCATCAATAAAACTGTCCGTGAAAAACCATCTTATTTATGCATTCGATGGTTTTTTGATGGTCAGTGACCTCTGACTCCGGAACAAAAAATTTCTCTGCTCTCATTATCCTCATCCCATGAAGCATAAGTCACTACTGAAGGAATTGTGGGCTCAATCATAGTTAAACCAACTGTGTCAACCAAACACACTTTGCAAAGGCTTATGCTCCGTGAGCAAAGTCGGTTTCAGCTTAGGCTATATGAGTGACCACAGTTTTTCCATCTAATTACCTCTCCAAACTCACGCCTTATTCTGTATCTCGGAAAGTACATATGTTAAACCGTTGGACATGCGCCTAATCTCTCTCCGATCGTAGAAAGAAGTCGGATTTGGCATCCTATCCGACAATGACAGTGAAGGACAGAAGTGTGCAATGTGCACCTGTGTCTGCACTATATACTTGTGCATTATAATATCTACCACGCATGCTCGTCTCCGCTGGTTGTAGTTGCCATGGCCCAAATCCTATCACAAGGACTTTATTTATTGACTAATATGAGGTACACATCGCTACACATAGCATAGAACTGTTGGTAGACCGCCTGCGCTGCGAACGCTTTATATTTACGTTAGTGCTATCTCGCTCGCGCGCGCATCTGTCTTGTCTTTTTTTTTTTTTATTGGGACAAAACCCGCCACACTGTCCCAACCCACTGCAACTCCTGAAAGCCAGAATCAACAGTGGAGACCGCCAGAAAAACGCCGAGCAATGAAGCCCGACGAGTCCCGGAGAAACGTTTCAACTGTCTTGGGTCCCGCAACGAAATTAATCAGAAAAGAATAGCGGAGGAGTAAGAAAAAAGATATTTTTTCCACTTTTATATACTTACAGAGTCTGGTAGGCGCGTTCCTATTGTACGATCGCGACGCCTTCATCGTAGCACTCACAATACTTCAGCCCCAGAGATTTTGCATTTAATCTTGTTGCATGTACTTACCAAATCAAAAAAAAAAAAAAAAACAGAAAATATCTCCTTTGTCCAGCCGTCCCTTGCTGTCCTCTCTAGCGACGCCCTAAGCCGAGGTTCGTACCCCACAGGGGGTGCCCTAAGTGCATAGTCGCTCCTTAGTTTTAGTTTAGATTTTTAAGTGCCCCTGGCTGGAGGCTTTCATTGTATTTAAGGCATCCACAGGAAAGTCCGGTTAAGTAGTCACGGCCTCTAATGCTCAACTACGAGATGCCATAACACAAAAAGCAAAAAGAAAATCAGAAAATATACGCTCCTATTTCTACCCTATTAATCTTGTTTTATTTTATCACTACCTTCATCGCTGCTACATTTTGGGGACTCCGAGAAGAAAATGGAACACAAGCAGGAATTTAATAAGCCTATAGACCTCGCTACCATCTCCGTGCAGTCACGTCTCCTTCCAGATTCTGCAGCTGTCAACTAACAAGTCATGTCCGCGCAAATACAAGATCTTTCAAAACAACTTGAGAAGCTGACACTGGAAATCTCCGAACTTCGCAGCTGTGGAAGACCACACCATCGCCGTCACCAGCGCTCTCGCTCAAGATCGAAGTCTACCGCAAAGTATCAAAACGATCCCAATCGAGTATACTATTATCATCATCGCAACTCTAATCACCGTTTCCTCGTTGACACCGGTGCGGAGATCTAAGTCCTAGCCACCACCCCAATACTTAAGAAGAAATGTTCACCAACCTCGTACAAACTGTACGCCGCGAACAGTTCACCAATTAATACCTACGTAGAGAACGACCTGCAAATCGACCTAGGCCTCAGAAGACGATTTCGTTGGGCATATGTAGTTGCAGACGTCAAAAAATCAATATTCGAAGCTGACTTCCTTTGTCACTTCAAACCCTTCGTCGACCTGCATCAAAAGAAGCTAATTGACAAGGTGATAGAACTCTCAATCAACACCTTAGAAATCTCGTCAATGCAACAAGCCGTCTACGTACTCAGCAACAAGCAGACATATGAAGACATACTCAAGCAGTATCCAGTATCTACTCCGACCTATGTCCTTGAAAAATCCCGCTAAACACAACGTCGTCCATCAATCACATCGAAACTACGGGACCACCTCTCTTCGCATGTGCTCGCCCGCTACCGCCCGATATATATAAAGCGGCTAAAGAAGAGTTTGAACGGATGATGGAAACGGGAATATGTCAACCTTCCAAGAGCCCGTCGGCCAGCCTACTCCATGCGGTAAAGAAAAAAAAATGGCAGTCTACGAGTGTACGGCGACTACAGGCGTCTAAAAGTCACGCTTCCCGATAAGTACACGATTCCGCGCATCCAAGATTTCACTTATCAACTACACAATAAGAAGATCTTCTCAATACTCGACCTGAAAATGGCCTACTACACAATACCTATAAAAGATGACTCACAGAAGTCTGCAATCATCACACCCTTTGGGTTGTTTGAGTTCAACTGCATGACGTTTGGTCAACGAAATGCAAGTCAAACCTTCCAACGTTTCATGCACGAGGTATTGCGCGGCTGTTTTTCATTCGTCGACGATATCTTGTTATACTCAGAAAACGAACATGAACACAAGATAATAATACTACATCAAGTTCTCGAGCGCCTGAACAAATACGGAGTATCACTCAACGTCGACAAATGTGAATTTGCACAGGAGAAAACCAACTTTCTTGACTACGAAGCAAAAGAAAACGGCATAAAACCAACTGAAGAGTCATATCTTGTAACCCTCAACCTAAAACTATCATCGAGCTTCGTCATTTCCTGGGCATGTTGAACTTCTATAGAAATTGTTTACCAAATCAAGCCGACATGCAGAGCGAACTCAACAAATATCTGCACAATGGTAAAAATAATGACAAAACGCCTATCACGTAGACGCCGACCGCCGAACAAGCATTTCAAAAATTTTGCCAAAGCATACTGGAATGTGTGACGCTAACGCACCCTATCGCCGGCACCTCACTCTGCATCATGACAGACGCCTCAGACCACAGCATCGGCTCTGTGTTGCAACAGCGCGACAAGGGAGGAAGACAAGGGAAACCGCTAGCATTATTTTTTAAAACAATGAGTGCTACACAATCTCGATACAGCACGTATGATCGCGGACTGCTAGTGATCAACATGTCTGTGAAGCATTTTAGAAGACTCATCGAGGGCTGTGACGTCACCGTCTACACTGATCACAAACCCTTATCCTACGTGCTCTCAAGGCCGCAAAGTAGCAGCGACACCCCGCGACGCGAACGGCAACTCCACTTCTCTCTCCACTCAGTCAATTCTGCAATAACAACGCGTACGTAAAGGCCTAAAGGGAGACGAACCCTCAGTCGCTAATGCCTTATCGCACATTGAGAAAATACACTGTCCCTCAAACATTGACTACGAAAATTATCACGTGACCAAGAACAAGACGAAGAACTGAAACAATTAAAACTACAGCCAAACTTAAAATTAATCACCGTTATTTTGCAGCGACCAATCACGTGCGAGATATCAACATCTACGCTCGTAGATGTGTATGTACTACGTATTCTGTAGTAAGCCATTTTCATGTCGAATTTTGAGAAGATCTTCTTATTGTGTAGTTGATAGGAGAAATCTTGGATGCGCGGAATCGGGTACTTATCGGGTAGCGTGACTAAATTTAGACGCCTGTAGTCGCTGCACACTCGTAGACCGCCATATTTTTTCTTTACCACATGGAGTAAGCTGGACGACGGGCTCTTGGAAGCTTACATCTTTGTTCATAGATGACCAGAAGAACTTTGATGTTACTTGCTTTCTAGTCGTCTTGATACCAGGGTGGCAGAGATCATATTGCGCTTGGTATGCTGCAAAACGATGTGCCGGTGGTAGATATGAATCCTGTACCTTAACACCAACCATACACCACCAGAACCGGCAGACCAGGGCGTAGCTGCCTCCCCCTGAAAATCTCGCAGAACATGTATGAACTGCCCTAAATATTAGTAATTAGGGGAGTTCACACATGTTCATAAGATAGGTCCTCGTTTATACTTTGTTTAGGCAAAGCATAAACGAGGACTTATCTTTAACTTTTAAATAAGCAATGCAGTAGAAACTAAAAAAATGTACGGTGTAATTGCCGAAAACCCGCATGCGACTTTAGAATAGCGCACAAAGATTTATCCACTCTAAAAATTTGACTTGCCCCCTCCTAGGCTTGACTTGCCTTCCCCTAGGCCTAACTTGCCCCCCTAGGCCAGAAGCTGGGTACGCCCATGCCGGCAGAGTATGCAAGCCAAACGTACGCTTTGCTAAAGAGGGGGTACTATGAGGTACGCATCGCATAGAAATGTAAGTAGACCGCCCGCGCTGCGAACGCGTTATATTCCCTTTGATTCGGATGTCTGCACCATCGACGGTCCCATTTGTGGTTCGGAAATGAAGAATCTGTCCATTCTTTGGTTGCCTGGAAGAGATCGCATTAGCGGTAAGGCCGCCCATTGTATGTTTTTTATGTTGAATGTGTTTTGTTCGATGTTTGATTTGATTGGTGTACAAGAATCCTTACTAATATTATAAATGCGAAAGTATCTCTGTCTGTCTGTCTGTCCGGCTTTCACGCCAAAACTACTGAAACGGTTGTAATGAAATTTGGTACACAGATACACTAGAGTCTGAGAAAGGATATAGGCTATATAATATCCCGCTATGAACAATAGGAGCAGAGCAGTAACAAAAAATGGTGCGAAAACGGGAGAAAACCCGGACCTGCATATTGCTCTCAATGTTTTAACAGGCGCTTACTTAATATCAACTGAACAATAATTCAAAATGTTGCCAGTGGCCGAGGTGGTTTGTTCCTTTTGGATTCACCAGGAGGTACACGCAAAACCTATAATTTAAGATAAAGGAATTGCTGTTGCAGTTGCTTCTTCGGGAATAGCTGCTACATTACTTAGTGGGGGGCGAACAGCGCACTCAGTTCTAAAGTTTACCATTGAACTTAGCTAATGAAGAAATGCAACATTAGTAAAAGCAGTGAGCACGAAAGAATGTTACACCAGTGTAATTTGATGTGATCAGGAAACCAAGGAGTCCAGGAAGTTCAAGGAGTCCAAGGAGTTCAAAGGATTCCAGGGAATCCAGGAAGAACAGCGAGTCTAAGGGATCCAAGGAGTCCAAGGAGTCCAAGGAGTCCAAGAAGTCCAAGTTGTCCAAGGAGTCCAAAGAGTCGAAGAAGTCGACGAGTCCAAAGAGTCCAAGAAGTCCAAGGAGTCTAAGAAATCCAAGGATTCCACAGAGTCCAAGAAGTCCAAGTTGTCCAAGGAGACCAAGGAGTCCATGGAGTCCAAGGAGTCCTGGGAATCCAGGGAGACCAGGGAGTCCAGGGAGTCCAGGGCGTCCAAGGAGTCCAAGGAGTCATGGGAGCCCAAGGAGTCCAAGTTGTCCAAATAGACCAAGGAGTCCATGGAGTCCAAGGAGTCCAGGGAACCCAGGGAGTCCAAGGAGTACAAGGAGTCCGAGGAGTCCATTCAGTTCAAGGAGTCCATGGAGTCCAAGGAGTCAAAGAAGTCCAAGGATTCCAAGGAGTCCAACGAGTCCAAGAAGTCCAAGTTGTCCAAGGAGACCAATCAGTCCATGGAGTCCAAGAGGTCCAGGGAATCCAGGGAGACCAGGGAGTCCAGGGTGTCCAAGGACTCTAAGGATTTCAAGGAGTCCAAGGAGGCCAAGAAGACCAAGGAGTCCAAGAAGACCAACGTGTCCAAGGAGTTCAAGGAGTCCAAGGAGTCCAGGGAATCCAGGAAGACATGCGAGTCCAGGGAGTCCAGGAAGTCTAAGGAGTCGACAGGTCCAAAGAGTCCAAGAAGTCCATAAAGACCAAGGAGTCCAAGGAGTCTATGAAGTCCAAGGATTCCAAGGAGTCCAGGGTGTCCAAGGACTCTAAGGATTTCAAGGAGTCCAAGGAGGCCCAGAAGACCAAGGAGTCCAAGGAGACTAAGGTGTACAAGGTGTATAAGGAGTTCAAGGAGTTCAAGGAGTCCAAGGAGTTCAAAGGATTCCAGGGAATCCAGGAAGAACAGCGAGTCTAGGGGGTCCCAGGAGTCCAAGGAGTCCAAGAAGTTCGAGTTGTCCAAGGAGTCCAAGGAGTCGAAGAAGTCGACGAGTCCATAGAGTCCAAGAAGTCCAAGGAGTCCAAGCAGTCTAAGAAATCCAAGGATTCCACAGAGTCCAAGGAGTCCAAGTTGTCCAAGGAGACCAAGGAGTCCATGGAGTCCAAGGAGTCCAGGGAACCCAGGGAGTCCAAGGAGTACAAGGAGTCCAAGGAGTCCATTCAGTCCAAGGAGTCCATGGAGTCCAAGGAGTCAAAGAAGTCCAAGGATTCCAAGGAGTCCAACGAGTCCAAGAAGTCCAAGTTGTCCAAGGAGACCAAGGAGTCCATGGAGTCCAAGAAGTCCAGGGAATCCAGGGAGACCAGGGAGTCCAGGAGTCCAGAGTGTCCAAGGACTCTAGGGATTTCAAGGAGTCCAAGGAGGCCAAGAAGACCAAGGAGTCCAAGAAGACCAACGTGTCTAAGGAGTTCAAGGAGTTCAAGGAGTCCAGGGAATCCAGGAAGACATGCGAGTCCATGGAGTCCAGGAAGTCTAAGGAGACCAAGGAGTCCAAGGAGTCGACAGGTCCAAAGAGTCCAAGAAGTCCATAGAGACCAAGGAGTCTATGAAGTTCAAGGATTCCAAGGAGTCCAAGGAGACTAAGGTGTACAAGGTGTACAAGGAGTCCAAGGAGTCCAGGGAGTCCAGGGAGTCCAGGGAGTCCAGGGAGTCCAAGGAGTCCAAGGAGTCAAAGGAGACCAAAAAGTCCATGGAGTCCAAGGAGTCCAAGGAGTCCAGGGAATCCAGGGAGTCCAGGGGATACAGGAAATCCAGGGAGTCCAGGGGATCCAGGAAGACCAGCGAGTCTAGGGAGTCCAAGGAGTCCAAGGAATTAAAGTAGTCCAAGGAGTCCAAGGAGTCGAAGAAGTCGACGAGTCCAAAGAGTCCAAGAAGTTCAAGGAGTCCAAGGAGGCCAACGAGTCCATGGAGTCTAAGGAGTCCTGGGAATCCAGGGGGACCAGGTAGTCCAAGGAGTCCAAGTTGTCCAAGGAGTCCAAGGAGTCCATGTAGTCCAAGGAGTCCAGGGAATCCAGGGAGTCCAAGGAGTCAAAGGATTCCAAGGATTCCAAGGAGTCCAAGGAGTCCAAGTTGTCCAAGGAGACCAATGAGTCCATGGAGTCCAAGGAGACCAAGGAATCCAAGGAGTCCAAGTTGTCCGTGTGTAATGTAACATTGTTATAAAATTTAATTAATATGACATTGCTAATTTGATACAACGTTAACAATTTGTATTCATGCTGTTATATTATTATTTGCATGCTGTGACTTCTTATAAGTGGAGAAGCACGAGGTCATATCCTGTTATTTATATTTTCTAGCATTTAAGGTGTTTTATTAAATAGAATTAAGGCAGTATTTATTTTTAAATCAAATAACTCTATTGTTTTTACTGTTTATTAATATAAAAAAGACCACTGATGTAAAATAAATAAAAAAATATTATTCTAGTACTTTTTTAAACGTAATCGCTTAATTAAATGCAGCTACGCTGTTAAAACGAAACGCATAGTTACCACAGATTAAAATGCAACAGGTTTGATAAAGTTGAGTTTATTTAATATTAATACAAAACATTTCCCATCTTAGAAAAAATAAGTTGAACCCGGTTATTTAAAGCACGTATAAATGACTATTTTTTGATGCATTAACGTACTCGTTCAGGTCATATTTAGTCATCCTCCTTTTTGGTTTCATATGATTCTTAGATTTAAATCAACTAAAGTCAAAATATTCACATGTACACCAAAAACAATGAGATCAATAATGTTAACACCAATAAAATAAAGTTAAAAAACTAAAACCCAACTACGACAAAAAACGACGCTGACAAAGTATAAAACAAGATTTTCAGAATACTGAACTGAACAAAGGCGTAGTCACACGTTACATATACCTACCTACCGTAGCACCTTGACAACGTGTGACTACGCCTTTCCAAACATGAAAATTTATCTCTACATAGTGAATATTGCATACTTTAGAATAGTATTGTATGACATTACTACTGTGTCCATTTACTTGCAACTACATTAGCAACTTTGTTCAGTTCAGTATTCTGAAAATCTTGTTTTATACTTTTTCAGCGTCGTTTTTTGTCGCAGTTGGGTTTTAGTTTTTTAACTTTATTTTATTTGTACTATTTTGGTGTTAACCCTTATGTGAGTGACAAATAAAACACCTTTAACAGAGTGACGAGGTACCCGGGTACCTTCATACAGTATATACGTAATGTAACCAAATCAAGATCTGTTTTTGTGTTACACATACTTTGAATATTATTACTTAAGCCAAGCTAAACAGTTGACAATATGTGGACATAAAAGCGGGGGATGATGGAGTTGCGGTACATGGTTATTGGCGCAGAGGAAATGTGGGAATCCAGTCACCTACCATTATTTCGGACTGCGATGTTCCATGATAGATTCAAAATGCTATAATGCAAAACTACAAGCCTCGTGAATATATTACCTACCGTTGACGAACAGCTATATGGATATCGTGGGAGGACTCGCTTTATTCAATACATGCCTTCAAAACCTGAAAAGTATGGCATAAAAATATTCTGAGCTCGTGATGCAAATAATTTCTACCCCCTAAATTGTCAAATATATACCTACAGGAAAGTCAAGTGATGGCTTACGTCAAACAAATGTAGGAGAATTCACTGTATTAGATCTCGTGGCTAAATATAATAATTCAGGGCAGAATGCCTTAATGACTGAGCTCAGTATTTGAATTCGTGGAATATGATACTAGTTGGAACGGTAAGAAAAAAAAACGGTTCCTTCCTGCAAATGTGCAACCACACAAGGAGAGGGCTGTTTATTCTTCTAACTTCTTATTTAGCAAAGAAGCGACTGTGTGCTCTTACGTACCTAAAAACAATAAAGCTGTAATAATGTTATCATCATCTATGTATTCTTGTTGTCATCAATGCACATGTCACCAGTTATTGAAAGTAATAAGGAAACTGCCAAGCCAGAAATGATTTTATATTATAATAAAACCAAAAGTGGAGTAGACAACATGCTAAGCTGTTAGCAGAATATACCGTCAAACGCAGAACAAATCAGTGGCCTTTAGCACTTTTTTTTTATATCATTGATATTGCACCTTTGGCAGCATATATCATTTACATGAAATATGACCCACAATTGGTCTCGAGTGACAAACGTAGAAAGTTTTTGAAACCATCGAGTTTACAACTGTGTTAAAAATATAGAAGTCTAAAAATTTCATTGTGACATCTGCAATGTAGGACGTGCTTGGCCGAGAACTGAGGCCGTCAATTTCTTCTGGATCTAAAACTCCTATAAATCGGACTAGACAAGATTCTACAGGGCGTGTTGCAGTCGTCGGAAGTTGTTACCTATACAGAGAACTCAAACGCAAGCAAAGAGAAACTCGAAAAGCTTGCACTAACTGCAAAAAACCAGTTTGTGATGAACATGCAGTAACTCGTCCATCATGACGTAACATTCGCTTCAAGAGCTATACTAATACTATATAAACAAAGAATTTATAATTTTTTATAGAAATAAAAGACTAACAAATGTTTATTACTTAATTTTTCTACGAAATAAAAATAACTTTCTTCATAGTCACACAAAACACAAAGAGGTACCCGGGTACCTCGTCACTCGATTGTGAGTTTGAAATATGTTTTAGTTTCCACAAAACAATGTAAATAGTAAACTTGGTCAAAACCTTAAAATATATGTAACTTATAAATAGTTAAGAGCTCTCAGGAAGTCACAGCTATCTCTACGGCGTAAAACATACTTTTTTTAGAATTTGAAAATGCCAAAGGCACCCGGGTACCTCGTCACTCACATAAGGGTTAAAGTGTATTTTGTGGCGCATATTATTAACAAAAGTTAAACTGATGAACTAAAAACTAAGTACTTGACATATTACATCTACACGCACATATAACAACATAAGCCCGAAGGCATATAGTGCAGAGGCCTTTTTAAGGGAGATTTAGCCAGTTATAAAACTGTCTCCGCCTTCACCGCGTCGAGTTACTCCCAGCTTATGTCGTTTTCATTAGTGTATTACATATTCTAATAATGTTCACACTGCTCTACATTGCATAAAGCGATTCACAGTTCCCGTGATCGGCGCTTTACTCTTATCGCTCATATTTAACATCATTAAAGCATTCTTGTAATTATGTACAAGCATAAAGCACTCGTGAAGCTCTTTCACGTGATACCAAACACGGTATATTTATTTTAATTTTATATTAACATAGA